>QVNW01001206.1:0-74390 GCA_014825475.1 Pseudomyrmex flavicornis
TATCGCCTCGGGGGAGGAGAGATGAAAGGCAATATATCTCACGATCTGAGTCGCCTACGTCAGAAAACGCCCTGGAAGCTCGTTCTCGGCGAGGAGCTCGCCGCCCGCGCACTGCTCTCTATCTGTCCATCTCTCTCTCTCTCTCTCTCTCTCTCTCTCTCTCTCTCTCTCTCTCGGCTTCCGTGACGGTGAAAATTCCTCGTCGCGTACCTGCGCTTCCTCCGAGGGCCGCGCTCTCTACCCGTGGGAAAGCGCGGAGACGACGAGACCGTTTAACAGTCCCCCTGCTAACGGTAACGGTAAAGTCACGGTGTAGTTCGGCGAGTCGCGAGAAATCGTGAAAAATCGCGCGCTCGCGCGTGCTTAGAGCGCCCGGTAATGACGAAGAAACGGGACGACGTTCGCCGATGGATAGGACCATTAGTCGTCCCGCAGTCGATTTTCGTCGAAAACCGGCTCCGTTGTTGAGAGCCGTTGTCCGCTCGCGCGCGGTTACGCCCATCGCCTGTCGAATCACCGGGAGGAACCGATAATCGGCTGGAACATTAAAACAGCGACGTTTACTGTTATGATGGTCCACGGGAAAAACACACGGGCTGGATTGACGTGCAGCGTTTTCCCATAAGATACTTGCCTCGGTCGCGGGAATTAATGACCGCGAACCTGCCCTCAGCTTTATGCGATTTTTTTTTTTTTTTGCGTGACGCAACAAGTCGCACGGAGACGTTTCGAGATAAACGGTCTAATGGTTGGATTCAGAAATAAATTAGCCGCGATTATGCGATAAGAATCTTTTTCTCGTTTACCAAACGTGACGTTGCATCACGGACGACTGCTAAATCCTGATGTATTGCGCGCGCGAGAATTTATTGACGTTCAATATTGGGTTCCTTGCGTATTGGAGAGTAGTATACGCAATATTGGACTGTTGCAATATTGAACCAGGCAAAACACACACGCTTGATGTAAGATATTTTACGCTACATGAAATCTCCGCGCAATTAATCGAGTAGGTAAACACGGTAGCCATCACCGGGAAATCTACCGTGTGAATGTACATCTTACTCGTGTACATGAAACAGAGTTCCTCTGTGCTAGTGATTCGAACGGGGCGCGCCGGCCATTTATTGGATCGATACACGTAGAGTCCGTGACGCAATATACGATAGAATAATTAATTAATTAATTCACGAGCGCGATAAACAGAAACGAGTTTTCACAACCGCGCGATTAAAACGGTAAGATCCGATCGAAGAATTCAGTCGACGTCATGGAGAGTTTGAGCGAGAACGACAAGGCTGTCTTGAACACCATCTTCGATCCGCTCTTCGTTTTTTCCGAGTTTTCGGAAGAACACGCGAAGTTCGAGGGAAGAAAAATGGGTACGTTGCACGAACGACAACATGTGATCGGTAACAGAACTGTCACATTCATGCGATTGTGTTTCTTTATTAAAATTTTCCATACACATAGCAGAATATTTAATGCGTGCAAGCGGAAAAATATGTCACTCTACTTAATATCAAAATACATAAATATATTATTATTATTGTATCATTATTTGTAAGTTCTCAATGTTATCACTTCAATGCTTAGTTTTGACCTATGAGGTCTGTGTAAAATTTGGAAGTACAGTTACAACAGAATTTGAAAGCCGAGGTTTCCATTAAATCTTAATCACGACACAGTCTAACTCGTAGTTGAGATTCAAACTTCATGCGAACCGCAGAAAATTCCGCAAACCGCTTCAAAATTCGTTTAAAACCCACGGTAGAAAACCACAAGTCCGGCACAAAGTGTGCTCGAGCTATTTGCTCTCACGTGATAAAGATCGTCATGAATATGTAAGAGAACGCGCGCGAGATGTACAATAACAGATAAATCTTTTCTTTTTGTGCGAGCCTCTTTCTTAAGATTGCGAAACATATATTGCCAATGGTTTTTTTTTTTTTTTTTTTTTTTTTATTTTTCTGTTTCGAATATTATTTTTAAGAAGAGACAGATGCTCTTGAGGAAACTCACTTGGAACCACGTGTACTCGACATCGTGAAGAAGGCAATAGTCTGCGCGGAAACGAAGGACTTCGACGAATCGTTTCGGCTTTTTGACGAAGCTCTGAGACAAGCACCCAAGTCGGCATCGATTTTGAACGACAGAGCACAAGCTTTGCGTCTGGTGAATCGAAACGAAGGTATTCCCGTGTTTTAACAAGGAATTTCGACGAGTTTTGCGGATAATACTTTAATTTTTTTTATTTTTTATTGTGCGTGTTATCACATTAGAAGCTTTGGAAGATCTGAATCTGGCGGTGGAATTGAGCAAAGGGAATGGAAAAGTAGGTATCCAAGCGCTTTGCCAACGCGGCGCTCTTTATCGGTGGATGAAACAGGACGACAACGCCAGGATGGACTTCGCTCGAGCGGCCAAAGCTGGTTCGAGCTTCGCCAAGTCGCAATTAGTCGCTTTGAATCCTTACGCGGCTATGTGCAACTCAATGCTGTGCGAAATCATGTCCAAAACCTTTCGTTCTTAATTTAAATATACATATACATCAAAGAAGAATAATAATGTCTTAATAGATAACACTTTATTTGATTTTTTTTATTTCGACATAGATAGGTTCAAAAGCGCGACTGTTACATGAGAACCTCGATATAATAATAATAATAATAATAATAATAATAATAATAATAATAATAATAATAATAATAATTGTAAAAGTATAATAAATCGTATAATGATAACAATTATCATTGGAAAAATTTCCCAATAAAATAATTTGTATAAATTATTTGTTCATATAATAAATACCCGGGGCTATAGATACAAGCAGAGGTTTTTAATGCCTTTACACATGTGAAGTTACATAAGTTTTCATCGTGTCGAGATATTATTGATGAAACTTCAACTTTTTTTTGTGCAAAACGCACAAATGTCCCTGCCTGTACATATAACTTTCTGTAAAATCGAATCTAATTTCTACTAAAAAAAAGGGGAGAAGGAAACTCGCGCGAGCGATATTCACAGTTCTGCAAGAAGTAGCTATGAACACGGTCTGTTCATGTTGTTCACACTTTTTGCAACTTTCGTATTTAGAATAAGATTAAACCAAATGGGAGAAGGTTACCTCGAGCAACAGAAGATTAAACGCATATTTCAAACTTTAACTCTTCCGTTTTTGCTCTCACTTGCTCCAATAATGTTTACAAAATCAACGCAATTACGACTTACATAGAAACTTAATACAATTTCGAAATTAAAAACAAAAACGAAGTCGTTTTTCTGACTTAACGATATGTGTTTGTTTTTTGCAATTTATTAAAAAAATTGTCCGTATTAAGTTTCTATATAATTCTTGTAATCTTGCGTTGGTTGTTTTGAATCACTGACAATCCTAGTAAGAGCAGAAACGTATAAAGTTCAAAATATATGAAACATATCACCATTTTCTTTTACTTGATTTTATTTACTCACATTTGATTTAAATTTTATTAATTTATTGTTTTACGAGCATCGTGAAACCAAAAGTTTTTAATGTCTTTACACATGTGAAGTTATATAGTTTTCATTGTGTCGAGATTATTATTGGTGCAATACTGCAATTTTAGCTTTTTTTGTGTAAAACGCATAAACGCCCTTGTCTGTACACGTAACTTTCTGTAAAATCGAATCTAATTTATTGGATCAGTTAGTTCAGAATTCTAATTTTTGTAGCTTTTCGTTTCCTTTTGAAAGCAAAAATAAGAACTATTTTAATGAGAAAAGAAAGAAACGATCTCCGAAAAAAACGTAGTGCGAAACGTGTGAGCAACTGCTAACAGACCCCTACATCAGTGAGTAACAAACGAAAACTCTCTACACACAGACAAAATTCTTTTTACCCGTAAAGATTCTTTCTCTTCCAGCTACAACGTATCTCTCTCATGAAACTGAAAACTCATATGGAAAAGGAGAGAAATCAATGCCTGTTACAGACCCTTAACTACGGTAGACATCGATCGCAATTGAGAAATTGAAGACTTTGGACAGTACTCACTTTATTCAATGGAAACTGATATACGCTCGATATACTGCAATTATATGTAAACACACGATTTTCCTATATTATAGATATATATATATATATATATATATATATGCAGAATAAAATATGTCCCTTTTTCACACACATACGTTCACGCTTTTTTGAGTGATTAGTACTTACAATCACATCGGTCACATCAGGAAATTGCCCCCATGCAAAACTCACAGACAATTTGTGTAAATGCAAATCTGAAGAGTTTTGGTATGGTCAAATTTGTTAAATCCAAGTTGGACGTAAGAAGGACTTAGGTTTGATATAATATTGTGTTTATTTTTCATACTTTTAACTACAATTTGTTGATAATTTTAAAACACATATTTATTTATTGACATACACACACATATAAATGTTAACTCTTTTTGCAATGTCTCCAAACATGAATATATTCTCAAATTGTTGCCAGTATATTTTGCAAACCGAATAGATATATCAAAATAAGTCGAAGTATATTCGCGCCCACACACGCGGGCGCGCGTCCACACACACACACGCAGTTCGAATCTGTATCTAAATCTGATCTCAACTAAGTGTTTGTGTTCGAACTCTGTAACAGATCATTCCCATTCTTATTATGTACGAGTGTTGAGACTTAAATTCGAGACCAAGTGGGAGTAAAATATATCTTGTATACCTGTCAAAATATATTTGTTGATCAATCAGATACATCAAATATTCTATTAGAGAGAAAAACATTAGCTGAGTGGTTTATTTCAATAGTGGTTTATTCGCGAGTTGTCAACAATTTGAGAAGAAAATTTTTGAGATACTGCAGAGAATTTTGTGTGTATATGTGTGCGTGTATGGAAATATATATTTTGCCATAATTTTCAGTTTTGTAGAGTTAAAAGTACAATCAACAATATTATATTAAACCAAAATTCTCTACTATATTTTTTTTCTAATTAAAAAAATTTCCGAGAACTGCTGTTTGTTCCTCTTTCATTTTTTCGACAACTTCAAAAAAGATTCTCTTAATATATTGCAAGCATATATCGGTTTCAGCAATTATTAATGAGAGACAATAACTTTTCATCCCTGCAAATTTGAAGCTACACACAGCTTCTCGTCGTTTATACACAACTATGCCATCCCTCGTCTTTTTCTTTAAACCATAACAAAATCTCGACCCGTATTAGATTTTTCACTTTCAGAACCTTCTTCGCTGGCATCTTCTCCTTCGGCAGAGTCAGACGAAGTCTTTTTTTCTTCGCTAGGTGACGATTCCTCGACTCTCGATACCTCTTCCTTAGGTTCTTCTTCTTTTATAGATTTCTCTTCCCTAAGAAACTTATCTTATGATTTTCCGTTCGTTACATAATTCGTATAAAAATTTGTTTTCTAAGCAGCGATATTAACTCAAGAAACAAATAAGCAACTGAGAAGACTGGAGAAAGACAGCGTGAATTTCGAAATCGATGAGTTAAACTGCAAAACTGCACCTCCTTTTGTTTGAAACTTATATATTTTGTTATATAATTATTAATTAAAAATAAATAACAAAACACTTACGACTGAATCAAAGGCGCATCTTCAGAATCGGAATCCTTCTCTTTCTTTCGTTTCTTTTTGCTGACTTTCTTGTCATTGTCGGATGTGGAACCATAATATTCGTACTGTAAACAGACATACGTATCTCATGTTATGAAAACCTGTTTGTCTTCTTGATAAGTGAGGAGAAAAGCTATATAATAATATACCTGATACAACGGCCAGAAGGACGCGAAGAAACCAACATCAGCTGTTAAGTTAGGTAGCAGCCATAAATGACATCTACCCAATGTGGGAATCCACAGAAGACAGAATACAATCATCCTGAAAATAGCTAACGCTAGTATGAATATGAGAAATCCTGCGGCTGCGATGCTCAAGTAATACACTCCGTGGCGAATAGTTAGCGGCCACAATGGGAAGAGACACACTACTATTGCAGCTAGAACTACGAGTGTACCAAAGAACCAGTAGTACACAGGAACTGGCTCATATATCCACACATATGCATCATTACAGTCCACAAAATACTGATCCATATGCATTTCCAGTCTTACCTGAAATCAAACATGTGTTTTGTTGCTTTACTTACAAAAAAGAAGAAACTCAAGAAAAAATTTATATTTAAACCTAATAAGTGAATATTCATATTTACTTTTGGTTTCTTTCTTTGTTCCTTTTGTTCATCAGCTTTCTCTTCCCCTTTTTCATCCTTCACATCTTTGCTCTCTTTGGAATCTTCTTTCTCCAAAGTTTTTTTGTCCTCTTTTGTAGCTTTCTTTTTAATGCCTCTCATTTTATTGAGCTCCTCCTCCGAAATCACCACCTTCTTTGCTCGGTGAAAGAATTTGTGTCTCAACATCATGTCGAGATAATCGGACACCTGCTCTCGTGTCTCAAATACAGTGCTCCAGGGTGAATTTTCCAATAGGGCATCGACCGCGCGAGTTCCCGTGAAGTATTCGACATTGTGAGTTCTGTCAAATTTGGTTTTTTTCGATGGTACATTATTGCGAATCCACTTTGCAACATCGTACTCCTCTTTGGACGGTTTGTCCTCGGCAACCTTACCATCCGAACTGGCAACTTCCTATTACAAGCACAAACAAAAATATCTTTGAGATCATCGAACAGGATGTAACCGTTAGTGGAATCGTTGTTGCTTGCCACGTGCAAATTTTAAATGACAACGCGGAAAAACACGAGTTAATTCGTAATTTTTTGTGTCAAATTTTGTCTTGTCTACGTCATCCGAAGCGGCGCTCGTCGGCGATGACGGATGATTTCGCGAGTCGGCAAATCGTTAGCAATTGTTGTCCGCGCGCGACGGACAACGACGGGTTCCGTGTCGTACAGAGCCGAAATAACAATCGTGAAATATGTCCGCGCAAAAGTCGTTATTTGAACACATATGTGCCGCTTACGTCTTTGCGTTTCCTGTTTTTCCTGCGTTCCGCCATGTTGTAAATCCTGTATTACGCTTGCGCGCACCAAATCATTCGCTTTTCCACGCCGCCGACCGTCAAAGCTGATCAAGAGTAACACGATCTGCGCTGACTGCGCTCACATGATCGGTGAAGAATTATATGTAAGCTCCGCAAGCGCCGCCTGCCGATTTTACAGGGAATTAAAAATCTACCTTGCCATCTTCTTTTCGCGATCCTGTAGAGGCGCTGAGGCGTCGACCTTGATCAGCTGTTTGTTTTTCACCGTCTTCCGTGCCATTGCGCATCGGTGATCGGACGACGATGTCGACGATCCGAGCTTTTGTCTCGACTTGACAGCCACTGGTGCGTTTCGCGTGCGTGTGCGATCGGAGCGGGTAAACAAAGCGCGTATCTGTCGTGCAACATCAGTGGATTTTTGGATGTACGGCACGAATATGCGTGAGTGCGAGGAGTTCGCGAGGTGTTTCCCACCGGGTCAGCCGGTCCAGGCCTCGCCGCCGTCGCTACAGGCTCCGGGTTTGGACGCTTTGCACCGACTCTGCAAGCAGATCTACCCGGACCAGAGCAATCCTCTCACAGTCACGGCGGTCCTGAAGTATTGGTGAGTGCGTGACGATGGTGACGCTGTACGTCAATAAAGGCAGCAGGTCGCTTCGCTTCGGTACACACACCAAATATTGGAGAACTTGCTTTCATTTAGACACGATTCGATTTGCGCATACACAATAGGCAAATCCGGGTGGGAAAAAATAGATCAATTTTACCGAAAGTTTCGACCGTCACGTGAAGTATACGTGAATTTTTGTATGTCGACTTGCGGAAGTAGATTTGATGAAATCACTATGTAGAATAATGTTACCATAGACACGAAGATGTGCTTGTAGAAACTCTCGGTTTTTCCATTCCTCCCTCATGAGACGTGTTGATTACTTCGACTATATTTAGTCCCCCTTCTTACACACGCATCAGCCGGACGTCCTGTCAGCTGACTCAGATTTTCCGCATGTTTTTCTTTAGGTTAGGCGGACCAGACCCGCTTGACTACATCAGCATGTACGCCAACCCTGGATGTCCCAAGCTTGGAGTACCATCTCACTGGCATTATGTCAGGTAAGAGAGAAGAATTCTATTTCTTTTTGTATGTCAGATAAGAGGAAATATGTTTCTTGAAAGATATCTGCCAGATATTTGAACGTCGAGAAGAGAATTATTTTCAGATCAAAAACACTCTAATCTCGAGAAGCAAATTTGTTACGTTAATGTTAACTTTCACTTTGAAGTTGATTGTGAAGAAGGTTTATAGAAAGGGAAGAAGGGTTGTATTTTTTATTTTAAAATATAAAATTAAATGTGTACACTTTTTGAAAAGAGCGTTCATTGCAATAAAAGTTGCATTTCAAGATATATGCGTGTGTAGAATAAAAACTGTACGAATGATATGTTACTGCCTGACTCGGTCTCTTATTTTATTGGAATCTGTGTACTGAATGACGAATGACCTTCCGCCAAAGGATGCTGGTTTTTTTTTCTCTCTGCGTCGGCGACCCTTGCTTCTTCAGTTTCAAACAGCTGTCTCAATATAGTCCGCCGGCGTTTTCTTTATATATAGAGAACGCGTAGGGTGCAAGAGGAACAAGATCGTTTAAAGCACGGGGAGTCGGAAATAGAAGCGCCGTACTTCCCTCTTTTTCGTCTGCGCCATCTAATTATACGTTAGCATTGACCGAATGTCCGCGTGTCTTGCTGCGATTATAAATCTTTTTTTTCTTCACGTCACGTGTAAAACACATTTGTTTGCTTGTTCAAAAAACGTGGTTTTTTTTTTAGTTATTTTTATTTATAAAAACAAGAAACGGAGGATTTTATTTTATCTTTGTTATATTACTTTTATTTTTTTATTGATTTTAAATATAGCTTAGGATTATCTGATTTACACGGCGATGGTCGGTTGCATCCCAAACCTGGTCCAGGTCGCCCGAGCGGTTTCGGATTCGAGTTAACATTCCGACTCGCTCGTGAAAGGGGCGAGACGACACCGCCCACGTGGCCTGCGACCGTGATGCAGCAATTGGCCAAATATGTTTTCAATTCCGGGAACACGCTGATGCCGGGCGACCATGTCTCCTGGCACGCTCCACTGGACGGTGGTAACGGCCGGATCACTCAGATTTTGATGGGACAGGATTCGCAATTTCCAACGTCGGTTTCTACGCCGCACGGAGAAGTGCGTATATAAAAATGCTTGAATCACTCTCACAAGTCGATGTAAGATTGACCGATAATAAATCCTTTACGATCAGGTGCTTGTGTTACGTTAAGAAAATCTCGTAATTACATTGTCGTTTGTATTTATCGAAAAAAAAAACATTATTAAAGAAGCAAGAAAGAAACCACAGGCTTTGAAATGTCCCGAAGACGAGTTGTCGATGTTCTCTTGTTCTTCTCGGAAACAGGTTTCGTTCGTTCAAATCGTCGGCGTTACTTCCGAGGAATTACAGGCGGCTCAACATTGGAACGGGCTGGGAGTTGTGAACTTGCTGAAAAGCGCTCGGGACTGCGGCCCGTGGTTAGTCACGGACATGAGAAGAATGCATTCCGCCATGGAAGACGATCCCTCTATAGCCGAGAGAATACAGAGCGGCATCGAGAGAGACGGATCGAATACGAGCGGCGTATCGGCCAAATGTTGGTAAGTGTAATGTCGATTGAGAGTCGATAGGAATCGCGGAAGATGAGAGTTACAGGCTACGTATTTTGTTGCGCAGGTGGGTTCAAATAACTAACGACAGAACTACGGAGAAGTACAGAGAGAGAAGAAACGATTCCGACGACGACGACGACGACGACGACGACGACGACGAGGACGTGAAACCGATCGTGAAGACGGAGAGATTGTCGCCGTGCGAGAAACAGGACGTCAATGTTTCCGATGAGAATAGTATTAAAGTTCTGCCCGGATTACACCTGACGTTCAACCTTGAAGCCGGCTCTTTATTACCGTTAGCAATAAAGTCAGTTATATTCAATCGCCGAGCGCGCTCACTGCGCGACGTTCGATGAATAATGCAATATATTGGACATTACAGAGGCCGCGTGATGCACGGGAGGCATTTCACGTTCAAATCCATAGTGTCGAACTCTGCTGTCACGATAGTCGCACCGTCGGTCACGGGTACTTTCGTGTCGAAAGAAAAACCGTACGTTGTTCAAGGCCCGTGGTTGCAAGTGCTTCTCTCCGAAGAACTGGCCGAAAAGATGGCCGAGGAATTCCAAATTCTCAGCTCCACGTCCAACGAGGTAACGACACATTGTGTTTATTTTTAGATATCAAAAAATCTTATATGTTTAATTGAGTTCAATTTTAATCTTATGTGTTTAATCGATGTCGTTGATTGATATTTCGTATGCCAGTACATAAATATATTTTGTTACAGATCGAATTGCCAAAGACGTTTTCTTGGCCCGAACATAACTTAAACATTACCATCATCCACGATTAAAAATTGCGATGCGGCATTCGTAAGAAATTCATTTTTCATTCATTCGCGTTTCGTTGAAACAATTAAGTTAAAAGAGATAGCGATAATTATATGAAGTATTATGTGAGACCTTCGCGTTAAAAGTCTCGAGTTTTTTTTCTATTTATATAACGTCGATATCTTCCATGACACTCTAATATGAAGTTTTTATTAACTTATACTTTTATATATATATCCCTATTTCCGATTTTTCAGTGTTGAAACTCCTCCTCTTTTAAAAATTTATACATACATATCTATTCATACACATATGTTTTAAAAATATGTATTTTCAAATATACATATTTTTTTAGTTGTTTTTTTTTTTTTTTTGTAACGTGCGTGTCAAGTTATTTGCGAAACAGTAATTTAGCAACTTTGTTATCTCGATGCAAAAATAAAGCACAACAAAATGTTGCGTATTTTTTGTGCATTTTTTATGTATTTTAATATATACAATGTACATATGTAGGGCATAAATTATATTACTGTTTTATATAATGAGAAAGATCATATGTTTGGTACGTCCCTATTACATAATGCGAAAAGGAGGAGAAAGAGAACAGTACACGTAAATCGCTTTTGCATAAATTATCTTCTGCGCAAATATTTAATGTGAAAATCGCGCACGCATGACATCTCAATTTTTTCTGACATTGCGATATCGCCTGTTGTTTCGCCGCTTTACTCTTCTGCTTGTCTTCTTTGCGGGGGGACACGTATCCTGACCGTGATTCCCTGTATTATTATTACTGCCACTCTGAGTCACGTGTTGCCCAAGCACGTTGAACAGCTTGGCGTGGGGATTCTGAGATATCGGATATGACATTGGATATCAGTGTATCGCATGTATCAACAATCGCGTTATTGACGTTTACGAATTGCGATTCTAATTTTGCTGATTCGAAATTGAAAATGTACGGCGTTGAACATTACGATATATTGGAAAGACAGATGGAATTGCTTGATCTGTATTCAAGGGCTTGTTACGACTTCACATTTGTTTCGGGTGAGTTTGATGTGCGATTTTATATAATGTAAACAGCTAAACTAAGTCGTTAAGTGCGCGCGTGACATCATGACTCAGCGGATCAAAAACCAGATATGTGATATACCACCGATTTGATTGTGAATCTCTTCCGCGAAATCTACGCATTCTGATTGTCGAAAGTGATCTATTTTACAAAGAGTTTACCTGGTTTTTGCACCGTGGTCTTCCGTGTCATGTGACAGCGATATTCCACGCGGGACACGCGCACAAACGGTTTAAAGTGCATGCACCTCGCCACGTGTGTCAGGTCTAGAAAGCAGGATAATTTTGCATTTATCACAAGTTGCGCAAAAATACATGAGCGAAAAAAGGGGAAAGAGAGAAACATCCAACAATATTCTATTTACAATCGATTGGCATTTACAGTTTTAGAAAAAATTCAGAGTTCATTTTAATTATTTCTGACGATGAGATTATCGCATTACATCGCGTGGGAGATACAAGCGCGCGCGCGAGTTACCGTTTTTAGAAAGTTCGTTAACATCTTGACGGCTCCCGTGCATAAAATAACGACGATACAGGCGGAGGCAAAGTCCTCGACTTCTTCGCAGCTGATGCTGCTAATGACGTTAACGATCCCACGGAAAATATTAGCGAACGTCTGCATCGCGTCGATGCACAAATCTCTGAAGAAGCAGACCATCTATTTAAAAAGAAGTTTAATTTTTTACTATCCTGTGCTGTTTTCTTTAAGAACTTTCCTGTGAGATTTTTTCTTTCATTTCGGAGTAGAAAAAAAAAAAGAAAAGACGCGGTTTTAAATAAAATTTCTCGATTATTTTTTTCTTTCTTATTTTTCTCGCATTTCTGTATGCAATTTCTATTGCGGAAAAGTAGCGTACCTGAAATAATAGGTTCGTCACCACGAGTATCAGTTCAATTAGCCTCGTTACGAAGTCGAGTAAGATCAGTAGGATGTGCTCGATTGTTTCCCAGAGCCAACAGACGAATCGCCGGAGGATCGTAAAGTGATTGCTAGCGTTTGACAGTTGACTTCTCATGGTCGATCTAGAAATTCACGCTTCGCCATACAATTTTTTTCGCAAAATTGACATGAAAATAACTCTCGCGTTGCAATAGAACGATTAATTTGTATGTGTGTGTGTAAGTGTGAAACAAAAACCGATGATGTTTTTGTATTGCTTGAAATTTGCTCATGTATATTGTTTCCCGCGATAAGAACAAAAAGAAAAGATAAGGAAACGCATTTATGTTCATTTAGCAATTTCAAGATATATTTTATTGCTATCAAGCGGTAATTACAATGGACATATCGTCGCATATGTATTGATATATTGCCAGTGATTGAATAAATGAACGCGCGCGTGTGTGAATTATAATAATAATATTATTATTATTTTAATGATAAAGACTACATGTTAGCTTAATCGTAATCTGGCAGTATCTTACTATGTGGTCGTTTTTTTTTTTTTTTAGTTTAATGAAAGATTATCATTAATTTTACATAGTAATACATTAATATATTAGCTATATGTATATGTATAGAATGTAACATTTGTTGTGTTGTACGTAATTTCTCAAGGCCACCGTTGATGGTTTTTCGTCCACGTGATTGTATTTCCTAATTAATAATTGAACTCGTGTACGTCGCAGGTTTTACGCTCGTTTATATACGCGATGTATTTAATTTCGTTAATTCACACGAACGCTGCGAGAATTAACAATAAGACAACGAGCGTCGCGACTTCTCTTGACGACGCGGCGTTGCACGCGTCTGCATCGCTGCAAGATTGCACGCATCCACGAACGTATCTACAAA
This sequence comes from Pseudomyrmex flavicornis, assembly GCA_014825475.1. Lineage (NCBI taxonomy): Eukaryota > Metazoa > Arthropoda > Insecta > Hymenoptera > Formicidae > Pseudomyrmex > Pseudomyrmex flavicornis. Next base: position 13,370 of record QVNW01001206.1, read on the forward strand.
GATATTGACGTTAAAGACTGACGCATATTTATCTTCGAATTCTCCTCTTACTTTGATTTTCTTACTTGTTGTCGAAGTAAAAACCACCGCAGTGGGACATCCTGATAATTTCCGAGTCCGTTGTTAGGGTTCCGCTATCTAACGCGCAGCTCCTCACCATTAGCGACACACCAGACTCATCTGACATCAGTCGAAAGACGTGTTTTTTTAATCAAGTAATATTTTTTAACAATTAATACGCGAGTTACGGAGTCACATACGGGCGAAACGTACGCGATTTCAAAACAAATAAAATAGATTTTCCAAACAAAATTCTATAAAAAATCTAGACTTTTATAATCACGCCGTAGCCATACCATATACGCCTGCAATCTTGATGCAAGCTGTCGCTGGGAAGAGGCCATCTCGGCCCTTCCGACCCCCCAAGCAGGGCGACTCCAAGAAAGCAAGACTCCCATTGTTGTGAAATGGGTCGTCGCAAGGTTTGTTATTTCCATCGATCGATACACACTTGAAACAGTCGATGGTCCATCCTATGGGAAAAGCGGGGAAGGGAAAGAAAGAGAAATCAGACAAGTTTTGCTTATTTACCGAACAAACTTCGATAAACAGTTTGCCCAAAATCTTTCAGACGGTTGTTTGTCACGCTCGAAGGTTGTTCGAAGAACGTTGATCTTCGTGTGCTTCGTGTGAGATAAAAACATTTTCTTCGAAAAACAAAGAGATAAGAATGAAATATCAATGTTTTTTCTCAACACAGTGTCGTCGCAAGAAGAGATCTCGGCGATCAATAAAAAACCGCTTGAAAGGCCGCTCGAGCGGCGGCGCCAAAGCGAGCTATTTTTGCACAAAATTGCACAAACTATACTTCGCGGTTACAAGCGCATTAACAGCTTGTCCTCGAAACGAAGGTGTGCACACAATCTAGTTATTGATCTTTACTCGCGCGAAATTCGCAAGATATCTCCGTCATTACTCTCTCGCGACCTTCTTGATAATAATTTGAGCTCACACAATATTTACAAAAAAACAAAAAAACAAAAAAAAAAAAAACAAAAACAAAAGAAAAAGAAAACAAGAGTTTGTTACCACTTTGCGCGAAAACAATAATCGGATCAATTGTCGAAATCGCATTTATCGAAACGCCACACTTGTCTACCCACCTCTTTGGAAGGCGAGAATGGACAGGCAAACGAACCAGAGATTTCCCACGTTCATGCTTCGGCGATCCGGAGGTGTCACTTCCTGGTGGAATCTCGCGCGTCCCTCGTCGACGTCGTCAGCTTCTACATTCCGGACGATACCGAGCGGATTCCTCGCCGGCGATCATCTCAGCCGCGGATGACTCGGCTTCGCTCCCCGACACCGCAGATCGAGCGTTGCGATGATACCCGTCGCAAGGTAAGATGATCCATCCAGAAACGTCAGCGACTGGCTGACGAGCCGTTTTCGCGCGATGACGTTCTCGCCGACGTGCTCGAGAGACGTAGTGTTTTGACAGCCGGTTGCCAAGGCGATCGCGAACTTTATGCAGACCTCGATCTCGTCTCCGTGAGGATTTCGAAGTGATCGATGGAAGTTTGAATGCTAGACTCGCGTAGCTCGCGTTGTTACAAGAATCAATAAGTTTTCGTTCTTGTGTTCTCTATAGAGCAACGCGGCTTGCAAAACCGCACGTCGAGGAAAACGTCGTCGTGACACGACTCCGATTTTTTATACCACCACGACGAACGTCACTTCGCGTGATTCAACCCGGAGTCGCGGACACACGTGTGACACGCGAATAGTGGGTGTAGTAGTTGGGATTTATGAACAATATAGTGCGAGGTCTGTTTTCTCTCTCTCTCTCTCTCTCTGACAAAAAAAAAACACCGACCGACGAGTACATCTGAGTCTCTCTTCGTTTTTAATTATTTCGCTACAACATGTACATGATTCACGACGACATGTACGAGTGACGCTGAAAAAAAGAGAAACACCTAAAAGATAAAAACGATATTTGATACGCGTGCTTAACAAATAACTCATCAATGTTAACGACCTGATCGTTTCGAAACGTTCGTGAATTATGGTCAGACGACTCAGCGGACATAATTCGGAATGATTTCCGCTAAGGTGTGCAACAGAAGCGTCGAGTCGAAGGGGCGAGTCTGTTTCTCCGCAGCGAGACGCAGAAAAACGCGGCCAGCATCCGGCGCGCGGCACACCTGCATCATCGAGACGGAGGGAATCAATTTCGGGGGAGTCGCGACCGCGCCGCTGCGCAGTTCAAAGCGGTGGCGCGCAAATCGGCGCGCACGCGCGCAATGCCCGTCCGGCCAATCACCTCTCTTGACGCTCGCTCGCTCGTACGCGGAGCGCGAGCAGGTCGTCCGCCTCGTCGCCGCGTAGCGACACTGCGGATGCAAGCGGATACACAATGCACTGCGACTGACAGTGATCCGCCGCCGTGAAAGATGTGCTCGTTTCGCGCACGTTTCCCATGCGCTCGGTCTTTTTTCACGTGAACCCGTGTCCGCCCCCGTGCACCGCCGCCCTACGAACCGACACCATTATCTGCCGTCGCTGCCGCTGCCGCCGTCGCCGGGCCGACAACGACGACGACGATGGGCCAGTCGTCGAGCAACACCGGGCACAGTGGTGAGTCCCCCTTCCCTCCATCGAATCTCAATTATCTCTTCGTGAATACATGCAGCGAATACATGCGATCGGTGTTTTCACCGGGTGTTTTACCGCTCAGGTTTTTTTTATTTCATTTCTTTACCCGTTGTACGTACGTACATACGCACGCACGCACGCACGCACGCACGCACGCACGCACGCACGCGTACGCGACACGCGCGCGTGTGTATCACATTTTGATTGACATGTGTCAATTGCGACGGCAATCGACCGTCGATGATCGCCGACGACATTCAGCGGCGTCACGACAATGACAGGACGCCCGCGAGTCGTCGAGCGTGCGAGAGATCTCCACGAGGAGGTTATGATTATGTCCGTGACAGGGATGGCTTTCGTACGGTCCCCTTCCCTCTCTCTTATTGCGCTCTCTCGAAGGCATCAATGAGATGCCTCGCGCGAGTCTCCTTTAGGAATTTTCCTCTCGAGAGAGCTGAACCGATTCGATCTCGTGACGCGAATCGTTTGATCAATCACGCACGAATTATTCCGCGCGAATTTATCGCGCGTGTGTTATTTTGAAACGGTGTTTGTCGAAAAGCAAAGCGCGTCAATCGTCGCGTGCAATTTCCTCTCGTGATACGCTTCGCGATGCGAGAAACGATTCGCGAGAATTAATTTTTAAGAGTACTTTCTTTAGAAATCAATTTCTATCTTTTAACTGTATTTTGCGACAAAATTGCGAAATTACTTATTTCACGCGCGAGAGAAATGTCGAAGTTTTAAAGAGTAATCAGATAATTTAATTACAGATATTCGTAAAGAGAGGAGAGATTTGAAATAAAAAATATAAACAAACGTGACAGCGTTGGAGACGCTGTCTCGCAATGTAATATTTTTTATTTTCAAGCAACTTTTTTCACGCATTTATTTTCTTACACAATAATTAACTTATACACAATACAAAGTTTCAAAGTTTACACTCTGCTCACTATTACCGACGTTGCCTTTTATACTGACTCCGTCTGGGAGCGACATCTGCTTTGTTCCCCGGCTCTGTTGGTACATAATGTGTGTTTGAACGTGATCTCAAATTTATTAAACAAATACACACACACACACGTATAATTTTTCACCGTTGTGAAAATGTCAGTTGCATAAACCTCGCAATTACATTTCACTGAAGAGCTGTAATCTGTTCGAATCAGTGCAAAATGTGATATGATATGTGATATGATAAATATACCGCGCTTTTTTTTCTTTTTTTTTTTTTTAATAAATAATACTGACAATGTGAGAGTCGGCGCGACAACGAGTCTTGTCATGAATATATTGTCAAAAATATATTCGCGCTTTACATATCTCTCACGTGCGACACCACACGTCCGGAGAGCACATAATTCATGCAGATTGCATTTGCCGGGGCAATTTTTCACACGTGCGAAATTACATTTAACACGCGGACGCGTTGCCATTTACGTTTCGACGGGGCGCGCGCGATATTTTGCCAGCTGCATTTTTCGATGCGCACCTTTCGATTCCATTTCGTATATAAGGTTGGGTTTCAAGGCTTGCAAGATGCTCCCGCACCCCCGGGTCGTAGCCACCTATCAGAGATCCCGTCCGTTTCGGCCGTACATGGGCCACAGATGGTATTGTCATATGGCAGACACACAGGACCACGGAAGGCGGTAAAACCGCGATCGCACATCCGCACAAACATCCCAAACGACAGACCCGACGCGAGCGCGCGCACCTTTCCAATTATCTAATCGACGTCACGCGAACCGAGAGATCTTTTCTTCCTGCGGGAAACAGAGAGAGAGAGAGAGAGAAGAGGGAGACGCGTGTTCCGACCGGACTATAATCGAGAACCACACCCCGGTCAATAGAGAGATGACGTTTATTAAACGTGTCATTCGCGTGTTCAATCCGACGATGAGAAATTTGCGATACGCGTCGAGTGACCTCGCGAATCAAGTTCGAACAATATCGTTGCAAAATAAATTCCTCGAAAAAAAAAATCGCGACGTACGTGCATTTCGAGATTCGTGTGGACGAGTCACTTCCGGAAAAAGAGGGTATTAAACGCGGAAGAAGAAAACCGTAGACGATGCGCCGGTGTGTTCAGGGCAGCGACCCAGTTCTCATATATATTTATACCGAGAAGACGCTATGCCGGCTGCGTGTGGCCATTTTGGAGGCCTAGAGAGAGAGAAAGAGAGATTACATACACGCGCGCGCGCGCGCGTGCGACGACGAGAGAGAAAGAAAAAGAAGAAGAAAAAAGCGTCTCCGTGCGTCACGAGACGTACCTACTCTCTCTCTCTCTCTCTCTCTCTCTCTCTCTCTCTCTCTCTCTCTCTCTCTCTGGCGCGGCGAGAGTCTAATGACTCTGGAAATTCAATTCCGGTTGCGTCGCAGCAACCTCCGAGACCTGCACTTTGAGATAATTTCGTTACAGCGGAGATCTATCAGCGTCAACGGAGTCTGCGAAGCACGCGACTCTGCGAGAAGTTGAGATGCATCAAATTTATCTCTCTCTCTCTCTCTCTCTCTCTCTCTCTCTCTCGAGAACGTTAACATATTCGGAGATTATTAATATATTACATCTAAGAGCGAATTACTCTCGGTTATTCGTTACGCATGCCCGTGCAAATAAATCGGTTCTCGGGTCGCGCGCGAACTCGCGAGATCTATAAATCTCAATCGTGAGATGCTACCGCACGACGTGCGATCGCGCAGCTGAGCGATCATCGATCCGTGAGCAACGTTGAGCAACAATGACTTTGCCACGTAAGGTTGGATTTTTCAAAATTTTCTTTTGTGCGAAAGAAAAGAAACCGGCGCTGCGAAAAACTCGGAGGTAGGAAAGAAGAGGGGTGTGGAAAAAACGTCGCCGGCGCTTGAATCGCGCAACCACCACGTACAAAGATCGCATTGTGCGAACGACGCAAGTCGGAGGAGAATTGTGCTCTCCAACCTGATCAAGCAGCAGGTCTTTTGTATGCCACCTCGAAGACTACTGGGTCAGGTAGCCCCCGGAGTAGACGCGGAGGAAGGAAAACTCGTAAACTATCCGTAGAACGAAGCAAAAACCGTCTTTTGAAAAGCGTAACTTTTGTTGACGGGGAAAAAGTTCCTCGTAAAGAGGAAGGAAGGGAGAAAATTTTTTTTTTTTAATTTCCTTCGGAGAAAAAGTTTTTTGCACCTTGTATCGCGCAAAATAAACAAAGAGTTTGCCGGAAGAAAAGTTTTGCTCGAAATATACACACACGCTAATTCTAAAAAAAAAAAAAAAAAAAAAAAAGAAAACTCGCGCGCGATTAGCAAAGTAGACAGACGCGCGGTCGAAAGCGGAGCGAACTGTAAAATTAATAGCCACGCGAGCGATTGCATTCGACGGCGTGGCGGGCAATAAGCAAATCTTATTTTTGGGTTTTGCGAGCGTTAAATTCGCCTGCATTTCGTCGCCGCGCGCACACACGCTCGCTTGCATTAAATCGAAGTGGCGTCCGTTTTCGTACGGCGATCTGTCAATAAACTCCTGCGGCGAGGTTCGGAACATATATCGCGGAATATAGGTCATTACGGATGATGTTCACGGGGGAGAGGTAGGGAGGAAGAAAAAAGCTGCACGACCGCTATTTTTATCACTCTTGTGGGTTGATTTACGGCGATCGGTTGATAAACCGCGAAATCGGGAACGATAAAATATCGGCTCTCAACGGCTTCTGTGATTTTTAAGATTTGTTTCTACAGGCGAGAACGTAAGCGCGAAGAGTTTCGGAATTTCGAGTTCCAAACCGCGAATCGATTAACGAGACGAGTTAATGATAGAATAAGGGGTGGAGGGAAAAAATATAGCGCGCGCTTCCACGAACACGGAAATAAATGTCCACCCGGCGTATTTCGACGAGACGCGGCTCACACGTGTGTCTCTCTTTTCCATGTACGAACGCGTAACGGTGCGTGCCTCAAAGACGGCGGCGTCGTCGTCGGCTATTTTTGACGCCAGATACACACGCGGATCGTAATTATTGCATCCGCTCCCTCATTCTTCTATTCCGGGACTCTTCTTCCTCCCAGATAATCATGTGACGTGAAGAAGCGACGATTGTATACATGTATCGATACGATAACAACATCTCAGGAAATAGGTACGCGCGTGGTATAAATCTCATGGGAGACTGAGTGAAATCCGGTGAAAAGAGAACCGTTGAAAATGACTTCGTCGTCGATACTCCTCGGCATTTCCGTTCCGAGACAAAACTCGACGGAAATAAATTCATCTGCGGGAAATTGGGATCGCGGGATATCCCTTGTGGAAAGCCGAGCCGAGCGACACAGCCGAGAAACAACGTCGTCGATTCGGCCGCTATAGCCACCGGTAGTCGGCCACCGTCTATTCCCAGTGCGATACGTTGCAACACGTAGCGCGCGCGCGACCGACCGATCCGCGTCGCGCGTTGTTATTCTTAACCCGAGTCGGTAGGACGAGACGCGGAGGGGGTGAAAAAAGGGCAAAAGAGCGTGTCTATGACGTCAATTGGAAAAGGTTCCTGTCGTGCCACGGGGCGCGAAACGCGCGACTCGCTTCTCCGTCTCTCTCCTCTTCTCCGGCCTCGTCGCGAAAGCCAAAGCCTCGGGCTTTTCTTCTCTCGCCCGAGGTCCCCTTTCGCGCCCCCTTCTGGCGTCCCCTTCATCCCTCTCGGCGCGGCACGATGCTGTCCGCCGCTCGTTAGAATCCGGCGAAAGTGCGTGACGATGGTATTCGCGCGTACGGTGTAGGCAATTGGCCGCACGTCAAGCGCACCAGCTATTTGCAACCCTCGTGGATTAATTTTAAGAGAGAACGACAATTTGGGAACTACACGCCCGCCGCTCCTCGCGTTCCGCGCGACCGATCCTCTTTCACTTTCAACGTCCGCGGCCCCGTAGATAAACTCGCGATTTAGCAGAGAGAATTCCTCCTCTCGAGACGGACGTTCGGTTGAATGGCGACACGTTTCGCGTTTTGTAAAACTACGCGAGCGAGGCTTTTTAAAAAAAAAAATGCGTCGCAATAATGTCGAAAAGTGTCAAATGCGATTAGTTTTCAAAAAAGTGTGTGTTCGGCTCGTCCTTTGCGAGATGAAAGTAATGAAGTAATCACTTTCGCCTCTAATTCAAATGGAGTGCTCGTTTGCATCGAGAGATGCATTTGGATCGATATACCGCGCCGCGGAAGAGCCGCCAGAAACGAAACGGGAGCTTTTATCCCTGCCTGCCTCGCGATTAATTATGCGAACTTATTCGCTCGCTGCAATTAAAGCGCGAGCGTTCTTTTGCGCGCGCATGCGCGCGCGAGTGTGTGTGGGTGAATGTCAGGGTCGACATACGCGGTGGGATCGATCGAGAGGATGGGGAAAAAAAAAAACTCAGAGACCGAGAGACTTTTTATCCTTCGTTATAACATGACGGTCGAAGCCCTCGCAATTATAAAAACCACCCTTTTGCAAACTTGATGGGGTTGCCAGAGAAAACTCCCGCTTGACTGTAGAAAAGAAACAAATGCTTACTCGAAGCCAGGGAGAATTCTTCCCCACGTACCTTTTTTTTTGCCGCGAGGGAGTAAACCAAGAAATTTTTTTTTTTAACATCGCCCTCCTGAGAAACGCATTTTAATGTTCTATAACGAATTCCATTGCGTTTCAGCACATACGCTGTTACTTTATTAATTACTTTTACTTTATTAATTTATTGTTATTGTTGAAATAAATATAAAATATTCCTTCGCAAAAAAATAATTACAATAATAAATAAATACGTGAAAGTTAACTCGTCTATATATATATATGTATATGTATATATAGTCACACTTTTTGTCTCAGTCATATGTATTGAGATTGTTCTTCATCCCTCAACTTTCATCCGGCTTACGATTTTTTGTGACTTTTTTTCGAAGAAGGGTTGAAATACGCACAGACTCTAAACGTCATAACTCATCGAGTCATCGGGTGTTGCGGGAACAAACAGTGGGAACGGCAACAATTGCCGGCGGTAGCAAGCGAGTGCTAATGATCAGAATTAACCCTTTCGCTATTCAAGCTATCGTCCACCCTTCATTCGAAAATTCACGGTGTGTTAGGTTCCCCGTTTCTGAGACGTATTAGCCCCGTCTCTTCCTCGCTCTCTTCTCAGCTCAACCCTTTGAGACGGGCTTTTATAATGTCACACCAATAACGTATCGTCAATATACACGAGAAGAATTGTGCGAATTTTTTTCTACAAAAAATAGAGTTTTTATTAAACGATCTGTGGGATTTGTATTCGTCGGAAAATTGTTTGGAAATTCTCGAGTCTTCATTGATGACGATTGGATTTCCGCAATTATTCCGAGAAAGAGAGCGTAATAATTAACATGAACGGGGGGTTAAATTTAGTGCGCGACGTGGTCGGTCTAAATTTAGGGTGACTTAAAAAATTCTTCGACGTCCCGCTTCTTCTGTCTGTTCGTCCCACGTGTCGTGATTGCGTCAATCTTTTGGCAACAATTCACCGACGCGATTTCTTCGGTGTAGTACACATCATTGACGCATTATTTATTTTTTAAATAACAGCTGATAACAGCATCTTTCTCGTTCTTTCTTAATTATTTTCTTATGGAAATAATTTTACATGTATGTAGAAAAGAAATAACATTTTCGACACATATATAGAAATGGAATAACTCTAACAACGAGTGCCGCGCTTTACCGGACATATGAACGTTATTGCTCAACGTTAAATTAATTACCAGCTGGCTTGGTTATAAGAGACACCCGTTCTCCTCCAAGTGCCATAGTCGTGTTCCGAGTGTGACTCGAAGAGAAATGTTTTTTTTCCCCAACCACCTGTTCGGCGAGCCTGTCATATTGTGCGCACGCATACGTAGATATTTCTCGCCTCGTAAAGGAACGGATAACGAAGAGCTCCCGATATTCCATGCGCAAAACCGAGACAAACTTCTTCTCGATCGATTATTAATTTCGCGCAACTCAATTGCAAGAGAGCACAAATGAGTTTTAATAAAAACTCTTACGAGCCATGACTGATCAATGAGTCGGTCACAGTTTTTTTTTCTTCAGAAAATCGAGACATGCAAGGCGCGACTTAATAAACCGGGACGACTTTCTTTTTTTTTTGTTTTTATGTCGCACACAAAAGTATTGATAAAAAAAAAAATTACGAGTTATGGAGACGAGAAAAGGAAAAGTACGAATTTGTGTCACGCGTAATTACGAGCCAGGTAATGCAGCCTCCCTTAAGGCGACGTGCGCCATTTTTCCCCCGCCATGGTGATAATTCCGACACGCGCCTACCGTGCCGTTGTCGCGTGGCTCGTCCACTGAAAGAAACCCGAAGCGGGCGAGAGCGATGGAGAGGAGAGATCGCGAAAGGGTCTCGACGAGGACGGAGCGAATGCGGGAGCGTATTCGCGAGACGCAGATCGAGCGAGGAGAGAAGAGGTTGAAGTCGCGCCACCTGCCACGAATGAATCGGCAGATGTTACACCGGCTTGACCGACCGATTCTCTCGGATCGCCTCCTGATTGACGAGGAGGTCCCGAACTTGGAAAATAAACTCGCCGACCGTTTGAAACAACATCAACATACACGTTGTAGGTGATGCAAACTTGTTCCATAAGTTTATCTATTTTATTTACACACGTTGCGAAACAAATACGATGAGTTTGATTAAATATTCAAATTCGGATTTGTAACGGAGCTAAGAAAAAAAAGAAGCGATCGTTTCCGATTATTCAAAGTGCAAATCAACGTCTTTTGTGTATTAAATTTCTCAGAGTACTTTAAAGAAATTCTTTTCCGTACACATCGCGTTTGCAACAATGTATCGATTTGTGTATTTCTCGTATACATACGTGAAGTATTCCTGCGTGTGGTAACTAAATAACTTCTCTTCGAGAGAGAAGTCGGGCTCTGATCCCCATCCAGACGAGACAGCTCGGGAGCTTCCTAAAACCGACTCCCATCCGAGAAAGAGAGAGAGAGAGAACTCCGGGGATCACAGGAAACGGGCAGAGGGTAGAGTCTCGGGATAGTGCTGTTACCAAGCGAACGTATTAACGGGCGGTGGTAGGAGGCTCGACAGATGTTGAGAATTTCGACCTCGAGAGCCGGGCCTCTGTACGAAGTGAAAGAGGGAAAGGAGGGAAGGATGTGAGAGCAGCAACGGTGGCGGCTGAGAGAGAGAAACGAGATGTTGGAGAGAAGACAATGGTGCATGGTGACGCGTGGCAGCGTAGGCACCACGGTGGGGATAAGTACGGGGTGTAGGAGACACTTAAGACGATGATCAGATGATGTGGAGAGGAGGGAAAGAGAGAGAAAAAAAAAAGATGCTGAACAAGAGGGTGTGAGTGAGAGAGGGAGAACGAGACGAGCTCTTCGGGGACGTTGAACCTTTACCTAGGTTTCCGATTACATCGGATCGCTCTCAAAGGTGTTCGAAGAAATTTAAACATGCTCTCTTTTTCTTTTTCTCTCTCTCTCTCTCGATTTTTTTCGAGACTCCCTACTGCTACGCGATCAAGATAATATGAGCAAAAAGATTATTTAAAACCAAGAGGCTTTGCAAAAAAAAAAAAAAACAGCCTGCGTGAACGAGCCGACCAATTAAACGGATCCATCGTCTATTTCGTCATGTCGGTAGCGGTTAGTTCTTCAGCAGCAGTCGGAGATATTGCGCCGAGATAAAAACCTGCTGCACCAAATCGAAGGCGTATGGGCACCGATCGGCATTCTTCACCAGCTGACACCCCGGCGCGTGCCGCCGACTCTTTTATATACGAGAAACGACTTTCGTCTCTTCTCCTCCGCGCGCTCTCGATTAACCGAGAGACTACCACGTGTTCCTCGATACATACATATATACAAAGAGACGTGTTCCTGACGAGAAGATTTTTTTTGCAACCTCTCCGTGGCTCGCGACGATTGACGGGTATATAGGTATACGATGCGTTAAACACAGTGCACAACGGACACACAATAACAAGATCGACATTCGAGATACAAACTTTATCAATCGACTGACCGCTGTCCAAGCTCTTCGGCGAACAATGCGTCAATTTGCCCCGGAATCGTAAGCGACCGAACAATCGAAGCGGAACAATCAGATTCTAACGATCGAACGACGGTCTCTCTCTCTCTCTCTCTCTCTTTATTCCAACTTGCTGAGGGATGTAATAAATTATTTCCACACCGAACTTGTAGGAGAAAAATACAAATAAAACGTACTTTCTTCTCCCGAATTAGAGAATAAATTAACAGAATTACATCGGACTAGACGGAAATCTCGAGAATCTCATCTCATCACAGAGGGGGGATCCGACTTGGGGTGGGTGACAGCTTCTTCCGCAGACCGAATGGACTTAGCTCTGTTCCGGTTCCCCTTTTCCGCCGGTCGCGGGCGACACAAGGATGAAGGCGCGGGAGCTGTATAAAGTGGGTATATGATGTGAATGGGATATGTTGTGAGCTGTTCGGCTGCGTATTGTTGATTGAACAATGGCGTCTGGCTTCACCAAGGCAAGCTCACGGAGGCAGCTGACACACCCTGACTGTGACGAAGTTACTCCGCCCTCCGAAGCGCGACAAATTTTTATCGGGATTAATTCCACAGTTTTCGGAAAATCTTTCTGAAGACACCGAGTCTTCGTTGCACAGTCTCCGAATTTGCTATGTATTTCGAGTGAATTGTTCTTAGAGCTTAGAGTTTCTTTCTATTATTCGCCGCAGACAGTCCTAACACGCTGACCGTTACAACGCTGTCTGTTAGTTTTGTGGCTTAAACTAACGCCCGCAGCGTTTAGCCATTCATCTTTTTACAGGGTCGTTCGCACAATTACGCAAACTGCGCTCCGGTTGCAAGCGTGACTGTCGGATTAGAGACCGCTCCAAGCCGCTCTCCGAGTTTCTCGAGAATTATAATGTTCCCCTTAGAAAGTTTATCTCGGCAACTTGCAACCTGATGCGTGTTTTTAAAAATGTTTTTTTCTTTTTATTACGATTCCAATTTGTGAGACGCAACTTACATCGCAAAAATGTGGAAGTAACCGAACCGAGTTTTTTTTCAACGCGTAGTTTCTCGTATTTCACGAAATTCTATACACGTCATAGAATTGCTTTTATCTTTCGCCAATTCGTTTTCGTCGTCTGACACGCAGCTGTGTCGCCGCCGCTGCGCTGCATGACCAGCGCGCATCGGCCGCAATGAGCGTCGGAATCCATTGAAAGCACCTTCGGCGAGTATCGACGAACAATTTAGACACCTGGGGTTCTCCTGGTGCATAAAAATTGACACCTGGTAAACATATGCCGAATCTTCGCTTTTCATTTTCGGATGCTCCGTCCGAGAGGATTTTCTTTTATCGATTTTTTTTTGTTTAACTCTTTTTTGCAAATTCGCGGCTCGTTCGATCCGTCTTCGCGCGTTAACTGTTCGCAAAAGATTCTTTACGAGATAGGATTTATTTACGACGAGACGGAGCGCGGTAATAAAATCCTAACTTTACAGCTATGCGTTCTGTTAAATAAATAAATTTCTCGACACACACACACACACACACGCACATACTCCCGCGCGAATGGCAAAAATTTCCTACGCGCAAAAAGCGAAGAATTGAAAACCGAGGAAACATCTGGCGCCAGAATAGCTCCCAGTTTGATGAACTGTATCGGAATGCCAGGGGAAAGAGGAGGATACGAATATATATTTGAATAAAAACCAAAGGTGATACACACGCGCGCGTTGTACCCCCTTTTTCATGTCCCTCTTCCATTAAAAACCATCTGAGCTTCTGGTTTTCAGCTCGCCGCGAGTTTCCATGGTTACTGATTAATGCATTTATTACGTAATGAGAATGCAGAGAGTATATATCAAAAAGAGCGGGGCGGAATAAAAGTCATATGCGCAAAAGAAAAAAAAAAAATTCACTCCGTGAATCGGAAAATTGTCTTGTTCTTGTCACGTACATATGTACGTTAATGTAAATTTTTAAAATGAAATTTATAATTTTCTCGTCAGAGCGAACGAAATTGTAAATTTTCGAATCGGGTATAAAACACGTTTTAACCGCCCGGTTGTTTACGACGTTCTGTTTAAATCGGGATTTAATGCCTCAACGTCGGGATCTCCCGAGACGTGACGATTGCTTCGTGAATACGTAAGGAGTGACGTTCCTTTCATACGGAACGAAGAAGAAGATTCGAGCGAACACTCGACGTGATCCAACCAACGTGCGCGTACGTCTCTTTGTGCGTCGGGCGATCTTGAGGTAATGAACTTTGTTTAAACGATCGCTCGGTAAACTCCGCACGGACGAGCGCGTGTAGCACGCGCCGCTTCTACGGTTTCCTCTCGGCGCGCTTTCTCCTCCGTGCAATGCACACGGGGGATATAACCGGGGGATATAACTCGAAATCGAATACGTTCGGTAGGTTTTGGGAAATAAATACGATCACAAATATTTAAATTCGAAAATTCCGTTTGAAAACTCGGAACATTTATAAGCAAAGTTGTAAACAACAAAATTGTATTGTTTCTTTCTTCGTCTGTGTTTATACAGCGATCGAGAATTGAAACGTTCTCTTATTATTTATTTTTCTGAATTTAATCGACAACACACCGATGATTTATCGGATCTGGTTCTTCTTGTATTTGCAAATGCGCGTTTGTACGACGACGATGGTCGAGCAGAAAACAGGATCTGCGGCCGTTATTATGCTCTTCCCGACTGCTATCGTGTTAAATTTCGAATTTTTATCGATCGATCTCGCACGATGAAAACAGGTGTGCGAGAACGATACTGAAAATGATCGGACGACGCGCATACATGCGCCTCGACAATGAAGCAATTAGTCTCTCTTACTGCGATTCGCTTACAGTTGCTGCCTGATGATAATGCGAGACAACACAAACGTCGTCGTATTATTCGAAAGCGAAAATGTCTCGAGTTCTTTATTTTGCGTGCGATGAGAAATTGCATGATAATTACAATCAAACTGACAGCGCATGCTTTTTTTTTTTAAATTAGACAATAGCGTTCATCGCTGAAGTAGCACATTGCATTAAAGAACTGCTTTTGAAAACCAAGAGACAACTTAGCCGTCGGTGAATTGCCTTATTTCTGCTCGCATTAAATTCCATTATTACGCGACGTAATGAAATGCCCGTCTGCGGCTCGGCAACCAGTAAACAGAGCCTTGCAACGCGATCGTTACTTTGTATCAGGTGGACGATAACCGGACAGCATAAACGTTCCCGTTTCGAGCGTCACACTCGCGTTCTCTCGTACTCACCTGTCGGATTCGTTCGCGAAACTCAATTTCCCATCGAAGCACGATCGGTTCGGACTTCGGCAAAAATTTTTTAAGTCGCAAGGTAGAAAGTCGATGAGCCACTTTCGTTTTGTTTTATATTTATACATCTCTCGCCGCAAACAAATTATTTCTCACTCACGGAGAAATATTTTTTTTTCTTTGACAAAACTTGTTATCGCACACAATCTATGTGTAGTTCGAAAAGAATTTTCCAATTTCGAAAGCACGTCGTCCACACACGCGTGTGGTATTTAAACTAACGTATCAAGTGCGAGATAATAAAAATAACACACCGATGAGTGGTGCAAGATCGCGGCCCTCAATTTGTGTTTCGCAAAAAAATAAATAGCGCGTTTATATCCGCGCATCTCTCGATGTCTTCGACGCGTGCTTATCGCTTTGCAACGAAATCGAACGTGCCAATTAATTCGACGATCTGTGTTTTTCGCTAAATACGTATAGATTATATACGTGGAAATTTTTTTTAAGCAGGGGGAATTCTGTCAATGAGATCGAGGTTGTTGTATTCTCCTCTGTCGCGCGCTCCCTTCTTTCCTTCCTCTCTCGCGCGTGCTTCTCGTATCTGTTAAGACGTACACACACACACACACACACACATGGCGGCCAAACGCCATTGGACGACGGGCACGCGCACGCACCTGCCACGCACGCATCCTTTTCGAGTGGCCTTTGTCGAAACCGCCTCGAAGAAACACCACGCACACTCGGCAGCGGGAAGAAAGTTCCGCCATGCAAAAGTAGCGATCCGGCGAAGAGCTTATGTGTAATTAAGGAAGCGAGGTATGTTTGAGAAAACGCGAATTAGAAAGAGAGAGAGAGAGAGAGAAAGAAAAGAATGATTTAATTAATTAGAAAGCGTGCATGCTGGATGTAATTACGTGTGGCCACTGCACTCGAACACAAATAAAATTTAATACTTACAAATAATTGTAATTTACGATAACAATTATAAGAATATTAATGTACGTAACGTTAAAACGTAGTAGCTTCGAAACAGGAGAGAATAAAAAATAATAAATATGCTTAGTATTGAAAGAAGACACTCGTACAATAAATAAATAAATAAATAAAACAAAAACTAGCGCACGTTCACAAATAACCAAATATCTAAATATCCATTTTAAATAGATTCTACTTTAAATGGAATGGAAGAAGTTTCCGAGAGGAACATCCCGGAAACTCAGCTGGAGAAACGATCTCTCAGGTGGAGGTCTTGCTACCTGCTTCGGCGATTTCAAGTCGAGGACGCAATATTGCGTCGTTCGCAAAGTTTCGAAGTTTATTCAATTTCGTGCAGGTACATCAAAGCTCGCCGTTCGAAAGGAACGCGTTTAAGAAGATAGCGTCTTACGAAACTCTCGTCACTTAATGAGTCGAGAAACTCGTGTATTGATAATCGACACGCGTCCACGACGATTTTAATGTCTTGCGATCACACACAGACAGATAGCTCTTGGAGAAGTTTGTTTTTCAATATAAATTGCGATAAATTATAACAAATCGGGGAAAATTGAACAAAGTGCGAAGATCGTAGACATTCTCGAACTTCACTACCGAGATGTTTTGTGCGACGCACTTTTTCCGTGCGTGCTGAGAATTCTAAGAACGATTTTTTTTTTTTTTGAATAGTTACCTTTTTGAGTGAACCTGCATTCTTGCATTTCTGTCAAAGAGACAAAGATTTTGTCCTTTCGAATCACGCCGTGCGGTTTTCGGTGAACGTGAAGCCCGTACAAAAGATCCTCGGCTGTTACTCGAAACGATTTAGAAAGCCATTATCGAGCGAGCAAAAGTTGGCCCACCGACGGGACAGATTTTTTTTTTTTTTTGTCGTCAACAAGTTGGCAAAAGCCAACGTGCCAGAGTCAAAAATCATGCACAAACCGCACAAAAATATCGCATTCTAAAAACGAAGTTTCGACGATTTCTTTATTTTTAAACGCACATCTTTCCCCGATGTCTCGCGAGACTTCGGATAAAATAAAATCGTCGATTAAAAACTACAAGTTATAGAGGGTGGCGAAGTTCGGGCGCGAGATCACAAAGATCAAGCTCCGAATGGTTACGAGAGATTTTTTATGTGCACCTGTTCCTCGCGTCCCCGATATATTTTTTCTCAAGGTGGGAGAAGAGTCTTCATCTTTTAAAATCGAACATCTGCTTTGCGTAACTGCCGCGACGCGCGTGTGTAGTGAATGAACCTACACCTTCTGTCCGCGTACAAAGAGATTAAAAAAAAAAAAAAATAATAATCTGGTATTCTAATTTGTTTCCGTGCCGTTCGACAACCTGATGTAAAAGTTGGTTCGCGACGCGCGCAGAACGCGAATCGATGAGAGACGAGAGACGCGTTTCGGGAAAACAGCGATTTCTAAACACGTGCTCACACGAGAACATTCGAGGTTTAATTACGCGGTTCGCGGCATATCGATCGAACCGATGTGGAACTTTCTTCATCATTCACTCGCGCGAGCCAGGTGCGCTGGATCGCTCGCTCGACAACGAAGCGCGTACATTACGCCACTTGTGGCGCAACTATTGCGTGGTATGTACGCGCGGTGCTTTTCCGTGCGATTATCGGAATGTTATAATTTTTTTTTTAGCGGTACAAGTCTCACCACCGATGATCGCGTGCACGATCCGAGCGCCAGGAAGCGGAGCGGGCATGTGCGAACCACGTTGCGCTCTTTTCGATTTCCTGGATGTCGTGTGGCGACAGTCGTCGACATTCGTTCGTGGCGACGAAGCTTTTCAGAAGCCGAACGGAGACTACTTTTCGCGGACTACTTTTGGCTTAGCCTATCTCCGGGCTGTGTGTACACAAAAGCCCGGGACGATGATAAGGACCGTCTATTTGACCAACGAGATAATGGTCTTCTTTGTCGCGCTACCAAAAAGCCGATTACGCCCTGATTGGTCCTTAACGGACGTAAGTATCTCTCGCGAGCTTTTCTCCCGGGCTTGCTTGTCCGTAATTTATGTGAACGTCTTTTAAACTCGCTCGACAAACCGCCGCTCTGATACGTACGTACTTTGTCGTACGCGGCTGCTCGACTTCGTGTCGCAATCTTATCCGCGCGCGCGTTTGTTTAGCATCGTTTCAAAAATTTATTACACGCTCTTTTCGAAGCACACATTTGTGTTTCGCTAAATCTGAAGCCGCTCATATTTGCGTTCTTGCGTTGCAAGCGTTCTTGTATCTACTTGAGTTATGGCGCGCTCTTAATTAAAGAGTATAATTTCATTGATCGGACTTATCAAGAGATAGGATTTTTTATTGGCTCTTTTTTTTAAAAAAAAAAAAAAAAAAAAAAAAAAAAAAAGCAAGAGAAGAAGCGCTTCTTTAGTCGCGCGCACATAGTAATATCGAGAGAGTTTCCTCGCATCAGGACAGGTGCACTTAAAAGTATTGTGAGAGACGGGCAATGAGAGACGGGAATGTACCTCGCGTCGTCTCGTCCCGAACGATATGGTGACAGCTGAAGAATCATTACGTGACAGAGAATAACGCCCGTATGCAGCTGTCGGTACGTTTAATTGTACCATAAATAAAATACGATTGTTCGTCACGTTCTATTCACTGGTTTTAGGACTCATTCTGTGTGTTTCGCAGATTTTTTTTCTTTATCATTGAGAACGCAATTTCGAGAACACATTGATATATTCGAGCGATTAGACTCGATCTCAAGCGATAGACGATCGATATCAACGTCGTTAAAATTATCTGGGGGCGAAATTCTTTTCTATCAGTAATCGTATAAATTTTATGACGTCTGTCAAAATGGAGTTTAACACGCAATTTACACGAGCGAAATACGACGATTATATTTTACTTTCCTAGCGAACACACTCGGAGGGGGAATATAAAGCGAGCGTGCGCTTTCTTCGGAACGTCACGTATCACGATCGCGCGTCCGCAAATTGAGTGATAATGAAATGATTGTGGTACAATAGGGTCAACTCGGTCTGGAGAGCCTCATGTCCTCAGAGCCGTGTGTCTCTAAGAGCGTACACACACACGAGCGTACATGTCAAAGCACATTGTGCTTTAATATCTGTGCTTCAACATCGTCTTATACACGAGCGTGAAGAAATGTCACATTTCAAAATTGATGAATATTACTACTGCACGTACGTGTTTTTTTTTCTCACGAATTTCAATTCAGTCATCTTCTTTCTTACGAACTTCTTCCACTTTATCGATTGCAAATATATTGCAACTTGTAACAAAAGAGCAATATAAGATAACATTTATTTGTTTGAAAATAAAATTTCCGTCATTTCGCGCGTGTCGGAGTTTGAAATGAATTTTTTCGCTTCGTCTTTTTTTTCTCTTCTCCGGAAACGCGTGTTACTTTCGTAAGAGAGTCACGCCGAGTTGTGAATGGGACTGAAACAACGCTGAAGGAAAAGCGTTGCGTGCACACACTTTTCGCGAGAGACCGTGCGTAATACCCCAAATTTATCGTACCCGAACGGACTGCTTTCAGACGCATTGCCGGTTCGACGCGAGAGTCAATTCCGCCTGGAGATTCCGCCAAGCGCATCTCCGCTTCCTTGCTCGCGAGGCAGCGGAGACTCTCCGAGCCGCCTTGCCGAGTTGTTTCATTATTTGACACTCGCAACCAAACCGAGTATAAAATTGCAAATTCTCAGAATGTCGTGACTTTATTTACGTATCGAAATGTCTCAGTTAGTTCGAATCGTTTTCGTAATGATCGCTTAACGGTACAACGAGCCTAAATACACAGCAGTTGACGAAGTTGACCGTTAGGGAGACACGTGATTGAAACTCGAGATCGGGAGTGAAATCGCGAGATCAGCTGCGAGATCGGGAGAATTGCCGCGCGCGGGGTTAGCAACCGTCCGGGAACCGTATCCCCCGTCGTCCACACAACCCTCCATCTTCGACGGAACCGCGTATACGTAGTAATCCGAGCCCGACAATACACTTCTAAAATGCCCCCGCCTTCTATATTTTCACGTGAGGGAGAGTGCGACGACGACGCGCGCGCGCGCACGCGCCAGTCTCACCGACTTCCTGCCATCCGCCTTGCTTCCGCTATTTCATATTATGTTATATGCATACGGGTCGCGCCGCGCCTCGCCGCTGACATCCTCGCAACTGGGAATCCCTATAAGGAAACGCATCTGCACGCGCGATTCCGCCGCCGCCGCCGCCGCCGCCGCCGCTTGGTTGCAAAGGGCGCGCAGCACAACGTCGAGACGACGTGGCAGACAGATGTCTGGACCTCTTATTCGGGCAAGAGGGAGAAATGTACAATTATCCGCAGCTCCCGACGCAGCTTATTCACTTATCATTCGGTTTGTTTCTTGTCCCTTTGATAAAGGGAATCCCGACGACAGAGAGTTGAAATAATTCGCAAAACACAGCCCGAAAGCTTGTGCGTGTAAAAAAAATTCTGATTTTACATTGCAATGAACGGAGATGTTAAGAAAATATTGAATAAAATATCTCTTATCTCTTTCCGAACCTCCTCCGAAACGTGTATCGCCGGTGCGGTTTTAAGTTCCGTGAACGTGGCGAGTGAGCTACCGAGGCGTGTCTCCGTTTCCTCGAGGTTACGGCCGGATTTGCGAGGTTTTGCATTTTGCCCGCGAAATCGCTTAAGGCAAGACACAAATTGAATTGTCCGAGAGAAACAAAGAGACATATAGTATCTCCGATGCAAGAAATCCCATCGTCTTCCGCGAAAAACTTCCTCAATTATAAAATTAGAAATTGAAAATCGCGCGCTCGCAACAAAAGTGTATTCACGTATATTTTTATATTTTCTGTCTACATTTGCATTGCAAAATTGAAGGTCAGGCTGCGAATTAACGGATGCGAGTGTACTTGCGAAGTGTGTCATATTTTTCCAAGCAAATTGTGTGTGAAGGATACCTTGATTTTCAGGTCAGCGTTTTCGAGGCGACGCGCAAGTCTCGCGTTGTTTTCGCAACGAAACTTCTTTTCGCACTCGCGTAACTGAAAAATTCACGCGTCTGTGCGTGTGCGGTCAACGGGGTGCATCATCATACACAGGCGACGTGCGAGGAAACGCTCTCGCCTGTGCGCGTGCATATATAAATAACCGCGGCCGCGCGCGTGCTGCGCGCGTTCACGTGCAGGGAGGAACAATGTGCGCGCGGTGTTTTCACGTGCGTGCACAAAACGAGGATATATAATGAGAGAGGGAGAATTAATTGACGGGGCGATGTGCGCCGCGAAGGAAGAGAGTCTTCTCTTTCGGACTTATCTTATAATTATATTCTCTTACGGAACCCGCGAGTCGCGATTAAATCGTTCGCTTTCTCGGGCGCGAGTAAGAGATTAAAAAAAAAAAAAAAAAAAATATATAAAAACACAAAAATGCAGAGAACCGTCTTGTTGTAATTATCGAAACGGGATTGCTCGCATTATACCGACAAAAAGTAAACATGTTCTAATGTCTTAATTTTAACGTAATTAATTTGTTTCCAATTGAAAGCTTCCGAATCTCAAAAACGCGATATCCGATCGTTCGGTTCTTATTAATTTCGGTTCTTAAATAAGTCCCGAGATGTGCCAATTGTCTACTTGATCTTTGATGAATGAATTCGTCAGGCGGACGAACGGAGGTCGCGCCCGTTACTACTCGTAATCGTTACGCAAGAGAGACGCCGGTCGTCCGAAGAAAAAGGATGTGCGAAAGGAAGCCGCAGGCCACGGTGCCGTGGGCATATTTCCCATCCTGCGAGAAGAATGCGAGTCTCTTGGCCCGTTTCCTACTCCCGCGTATACTTACATAGACACCAGACGCACACGCGGAATAAAATATCCGCGACACACGCACGCAATCTCTTTTTCGTCGTGCGTGTTATACACGGGTAGATGCTGCGCGTCTATTTGATTTGACTCTCGCGCGCCCCGGCTATTTACTCTCGACGTTAAATACGCGTATTTGCACCTTGTACGACATACCGCACGTTTCTTTTTACGTTCAAAGGAATTCTGCTAATTTAATGCGCTTTACGCGTCGCTCACGAGAGACTCGACATCTTCTTTACTAATTAGATAATGGTTGGTGAAATGACATTGAAGATCGCAGTGAAAAATATTTTTGTATTTTTATAGTCTAGAAATTTTAATTGTCTTCTCTTTGTAATTAATTTTTAAAAGCTAAAACAAAAAGTAGCAGCAGCAACAGCAACAGCAGTTCTCTCTCCCTTTTTCTCTGTCTCTCTCTCTTTCATTCGAACTGGACAGAGCGGTACTTGCGTTCGTACTTCGCAAGGGTGCATAATAATATCGATGCACCTTGCGCGAATGTGTGTTGCATCGCAACCTGTTGGGTTGTGTGCGAAATTCGAGTTGTCGATCGGCGAGAGGGTCGCATAATAAAAGTCATTTAGCGCCGTAAAGCGAGGCGCCAAATAGGGCGAGAAAAATGTGATATGATCGATATGAAGGGTTACGCTTTTCCCGACGTGTATATTATATATTTAGCGGCGTCTCATCTCGTTGACTTTTTCGTTTTACTATTTCTTTTTCTCCGTGTCACAATCAAAACACGTTCAAAATTTTTGTCAATTTCACCTGATAAACGTAATTTCATATTCGACGTGTGTAAATTTTCACACACGAAACATCGAGGCTTCCGAGCCGGACGAGCCGAAGTGTCGAATTCTCGCGAGAAGATTATCCGTTGTGCATCGATCTCGGCGGAGGGACTTCGATTTCACTTCGTCAACTCGATACAGATCCGATTCCCGCGTGTCGGCCGCAACGATGTTTCTTCCTCGCGCGTAAGTCGATTCGATACGTTACGTAAGTTGCGTCAAATTGAAGTTCGTTTTAGTGGAGAAAGATACACGCCTCGTGTATTCGAAAAATCGAGCCCTCACGTGTTCTCTCTTGTGAGCTCGTTAAACTTCAATCATTATATTAAGACAGTTTTTGTCAAATGATTGCCTAGACGATTTCTTAGCGCGAACCCGCATGAAATGACAAACGAATCGTCAACCGCACAAATTCGTGACCGATCAAAGGTACGTATCGTATATATGGGTACCTGTATGAGGTACCCATCGGTTCGTTCGCACGTGTGTGACTCCGCGTAATGTACCACGGATATCATTTTTCTCAATTTGATTACCATTACCATTATCTCGGCCTGTATATATCTCGTCATGGGATGAGAGATGCATCTCAAGTCCCATGGAAACACGATCTTCCCTTTCGATATGCTTCGAGCTGCGCGTCTCTCGGAGACCGTGTCGGAGATCGATAGCGCGCGCGCGCTCTCTCTCTCTCTCTCTCTTTCTTTCTCTCTCTCTCTCTCTCTCCGATTCGTCAGCATCAAAATACACTCCCAATTAAATAGATCTCTTTTCATTCTGTATTATCGCAAGTAACACATAGCTCTTCACAGCCAATAGAATAGAAAGGGAGGGGGAGAGAGAGAAATAAAAAAAAAAAAAAAAAAAAAAAAAGAGAGGAAATTATCCGGAAAAAAAGAGACTCGTGCGAACTTCGATTCGACTTCTCTCTCCGCGAACTTCGATTGTGAAAAGGTCCAAAATTAACCGAGTGAGAAGTCGAAGTTTTCTCATCCAATCAGCGGTCACTTCGTATATGTTTAACCCCCGGGCAACGATGTATCCCAGTCTCTCGCGCGCGTTGGGGTGGCCGGGTGCGTCGCCAGCCAGGTAAGGGGCAGCTGTCCACCAGGTGCCAGTCACCCCCTCTTCGTGCGCCTCCACCTTCGACGAATCGGTGGGGATCCGCGCGGTCCGATTGGATGTTGGCTCGCGCGCGTTGCGGCAATACTCTCGCGCTCCGCAACAGAAAACAGTCAGTCGTCCCGGGGCGCTCGACGGGGCACGCAAGGCGATTTGCGATTTTTTTCGCGCTGGATCGCTCCACTCGTGTGACACGCGGTCATACTCTTTTCCACACACGCGGTCTCTTTCTCTCTCTCTTTCTCTCGGATTTTTGGATTTACTAAGTGATTCGAAGACCACCGTCGTCGTCGAACGAATGAAAATAACCATCGGGACGAGAAATGAAAAGGATACAATAGGTCTCCATTTTTCTGATTGTCTCAATTTGTCGTCATTCTTCTCGTCGCGCTTCCTCAGTGGTGTGAAGGAACCTTAGGGAGTAATCTTCACACGATTCAGTGTCTAAAAAAAAAAAAAGAAAGAAAAAAGTGCGATCGTCAGTGAATCGTCGTCGCAGTTCGATCCTCTTTCCTTTCTCTCTGCGAACTTTCTTTGCTAATTTTCGCGCCCGAAACTCTCTTTCTCGTGCTCCAAAAGCAGCACGGCCACATTTATGGGGGTGTCCGGAGAGTGCGCGATCAAGGGCAGCAGAAGCAGCCACCCCTGTCACTGCTGCGTTCACGTCGGTAGTTCCGGCGCGAGCTTGCAACAGCAACAGCAGCAGCAGCCGCCACCGCTGCCACCGTCGTCCACGCAGCCCTGCGAACCCCATCATCATCACCATCATCAGCACCATCACCATCATCACCATCATCACCATCACGGCAAGCACGCACCGGCGAGCGCGTCGCCGCAGCACAACAACAGCGGCGACAACAACAACATCCTGGCACCTCTACGCAGCAAGATGAAAGTGCTGAAGAAGCTTAAGCGCAAGATGGGTCTAGGTGAGCCACACCTCCGTCTTTCTCTCTGTCTCTATCTCTCTCTCATTGTCTTTGACGCTTTCCGGTCGTCGCTCGACTGACCATGCGACTGATTGCCGATCGATCGGACGAGCGAGACTCCGTCCGATTTTGTCGGTCAACGCACTCGTAATTTTCTTCTTGCGGGTTTCTTCGCCGGCTCGATAGAACACCGGCTCAGCTGGTTTTCGTCGATTTCTGATTTTAGTTTTGTTTACAAAATAAATCTTAATTCTCCGAGTTTGATTGCATGGAGTCGAAAATATCGACTCCAACACATCGAAATAAAATAACTGGTGTATATATAGCGTGGTAAATCGCCACAAATATTGTTCCGGACTCTTGCCAAAGGAATTTGCATTCAAATTATCGTTGTAGAATTGAATTTATCGATCGGCTCGTTGAATATTGCAGACCGAGAGCGCGTGGAGGAACGCGGCTCTCCCCCGTCATCGGGCGAGGGTGGAGGAGGAACGACTCTCTAAACTCTCTAAATCGGCGATACAACGAGGAAACAATTTCGGGCTTTTATTTTCTGCGGTATACGGTCGGCGGTTTATCGCGCCGCGAGTTCGATAATTGTTAACGACGCATCTGTGCATCTAACTTTTTACCACATACATGTTCGAGAGAAAAATCTATATCGCTGGTCAACGCAATTTTTGCCGCTTTAACACAAATTAGATTAAAGCCGATAATTCCGCGAGAGAAGTCCGATAAAAATTTCGATACAGAGGGAGAAATTTTTATAAACGAAAAGAAATAAATTTCTAAAAACAAAAGAAAGAAATTTCCACGTACAGACGGAAGCGGATGTGTTTAAATCCCACTTGTTATGTCGCACAAACGCCAAATTCGTCGGCTAATAAGTCCATAATCTGCGATCGATGCAAAAGCGAGGGGGATGGCGATATACAATAGAAAATAGGTTGCGAAACGTTGAGCGCGAAGAAGCGTCATTTCCCCCCGGACTGTGTCCCGATTTCAGAGCGCTCGTCGTTATCATCGCCGCTCATTTCCATTGGCGCGTTCGGTAAAAGCTCATTTTCGCGACAAGCTTGTACAGTCTATCTCTCTGTCTCTCTCTCTCTCTCTTTCTCTCGCGGTGTATCGTTGACCGACTTTTCCCTCAATGGGACGATCCACATGGATTCTCCGCGAGGGAGTCGGGAAAAGGAGAGGATATATATCGTTTCTCCATTGGCTCGTGTGACCGTTTCGCTTTCCCGCCGCGTTTCTCATCAGAGAGACCGTCCTTCCTTTTGCGAGAAACGTCTCTTTCGCGAATGCGGCATTGTCGACGACAGTGTGTTCTCGCGAAGAGCATGTAACTGGAAACTCCAACTCCAACCCCTTCGCTGGCGCGCGCGCGCGACTTTTGTCCTCGAAACCTAATACCGCGTCTCTTCTTCTTCTTCATCTTCCGTGTCGTCTTATCACTGCAAATGTTGACTGAGAGACAAAAATGGAAGTTTTGGCTCGTGTGACACAAGTGTTCTTTTTTTGTTTTTAAATTCTTAATTCGTGTACGCAATAAAACGCGCTTGTCAAGAATCAGAGTCTATTTTCTCGATGTTTGTTGTTGCCGCTTTTCCGCAGATTGATTTTGTATTCGCAACTTTGTGACAGTTCGGGATTACGTGGTTGTATTTTTTTTTATTGGTTTGCGAGTGAAATAATTTCAAAAAACATGTGAAAATATGTACGCGTATTCACGCCGTAATATCGACCGCGCGACGTTGTGTCCTAGTGTTTTAAAACGTTATGCACGCATGTAATAATAATTAAAAGGCACTTTTATAGCGCCGAGAATCCCACAAAAAGATTTTCAGTTCGAATTTTATTGCGTTCCACATTCCATCGTAATCTGATGACCGACTTTTTTTAGTTCTTTCTATTTTCCCGACACGTGTACGTGTGTGTGTATGCATTTGCGTGTGTCTCTATAAAACGACAAGATATATATGCGTTTTAGTTCTTTGCTAGGGAACAAGAGTCGTTTGTTGCCGATTGAAATCGAGGTTAAAGGTTGACGATAGAATTTTTCTCGCACGGTGACTTGCACGTGTCGATGACTTTTCCCTAGCAAGAAATTTTTCAAGGGACCAACGCAATGCCGAGCCCTTTGTGGGAGGTCCCTGAATCGTTGAGGACTTGTGAAAGAAGAAGAGACACGTTTCTGAGATTCTGTTGGACGATGACTATATAGCAATTAGCTCGAATATATTATTGGGACGTTATTATATTCAATAAACGTTTTATTTATTTTGTTTTATCGGGAAACATGAGAATTAGACATCAAAGAGGAAAAGCACTTTGTTTCTTGCCGCGATTACTGTTGCGAAATAAACGAGGAAAGTAACTCGTCGGGATGCGAGATATACCGCTTCTCACCCTACCTTGCTTCGTTCTTTTTTTCCCGTGTTTTTGCGGTCTGCTGAATCACTCGCTCCTCGATCGCAGGGATTCTCAGCCTCTTTATTTTCTCATCTCCCTGTTGCGCTTTTTTTTTTGTTTTCGTTTTCAATGTTCGCAGCTGAACTACTTCTTTTCTCATTGCAACCAGTTTGTCTTATTGTTTTGTGTGTGTGTGTGTGTGTGTGTTCTTTTTAACCGCGAAAGATCTCGAAGCGATTTCGTTCGCATTCGAATTGGACCGCGGCTGGTTTATGCTTGTTCGAAGAAAGAGTTTCGTTTTGCCTCCGGAGTTGCGCTTGATCTGAGTCACCGAAATCGATCGGTGACGCACTGCTGATCGTGACGTTATTGCAATGTAAATTGCGTAACACTCGTTTGTTGAATGCAACAAACAATGCATCGGCTTCGCGATTCAAGGATCTAGAATTTCTCGTAAGTTTCACTTTGTCATTCACGAGAGAATCAACTGAGGAGAGGGTGTTATTTAATGTTTAATCAATACTCTCGGTGAATGTAAAATAAAAAAAATAAAAAAGAAAAAAACGTCAGTTAAACCCACGGATAACTTCTCAAAAATCGGACGTGTATTTAAATTTGTAAAATGCTAATTTAATTTTATTAAAGCAATTGCTGGACTGTAACGACGATCTCTCTCTCTCTCTCTCTCTTCTGGAATTCTCCTCAACTACTTGGAAATGAAATTTCTTGCGGTTTCTGCGTGTCGTCCAAGTTGACGTTCCGGTGCGCGGGAGTCGTCTCGCGAGTCTTTCGTAGGAAGAACCTCGTAGAGGAGAACGCACTCTATTATCGTGGAGCGATCACTGACCGTCCTCACTGACTCGGCAACCTCCACACACCTATCCACCCACTTTCCGCTTCGCGTGTGACGTCAGAAAGCGCCGCGAACGAAACCCGTCTTTGTTCCCACAAGCGTTTCGCGAACCGGTTTGCGGTTGTGTTCCGCGTGGTATTCCTGTCAGCTGGCCGGACCGTTTAATCGAGGAATTCTCCGCCTATTTTAAGGGTTCGGGACGTCGTCAGGATACACTGCCCCCGATACGCAGTCCTTTCCCAGAAGCGTTCGTTCATTCTTCCCGTTCTGAATGACGCCGTAGCAAATTGAACGATGACGCCTTTGGACGGACGATACGAGTGTCAGAATTCGTTTTTTTTTTTTTTTTGATGTATTTATCACCGCCTTGTCTCGACGGGATTTCTTCATAAACAAAAAAATAAAGGTATCACACAGTTACTCTACTAGAACAAACATACTTTGAATAGATTTGGAAATTCAATCATCATATTATCATTTTCTGAAATGTTAATCGTATTTTTTGTGACTTAAATTCGAAACAATTTCACTAAGTGAGATAGAACGAGCATTCCGAGATAAAATTCTATCCAATTTCCAGATATCTTATAAAGACGAGAATATTTCTGTTTCGTTAAAACTGCTATCTCTCACGTGGCATTCGACTGTGTAAATACGCATTGTTCGTTCTCGCTTAAATTCCCTCGGGCAGTCTCAGAAGAGATAATTTCGTTCGCAACTTCCGGCCGACGAAGAGCGGATTCGAGAGAGCGGAAGTCGGTCACAATGTGCATAGTTCCGCGCTTACTTCAGTTGTCAGCTTGCCCGAAACGACATAGCGCAAATGTATCTCGCATTTCGTTTTTGTGATGCTAATGGCAGATTCGCACACACATACACACACACACACACACACACACATAGCAGTGGAACGAGAGCTGCTATTTTTCTTCTTTTTTTTTTTTTTATACCTACGCGAGTTCAGAACGAGCGTCTCTTCCCTCTTGGCGCTTCGCACAAGACGTGAAAGTGGAACTTCGCGGAAGCAAGGTGCGTGAACACCCCACATGTGCGGGGTACGTAGCGCACGTGCGTTTCTTGCTTACGTGCGCAAACCGGAAGCAGCGGCCACCGTGGCCGCTTTAATAGCGCGCGCGGGTCTGCTCGTAAGCAAACTCGCGCGCGTCTATCGTCCACGTGCTCGCGGCTGCGTGGAAATTCGTAAAGGCAGCCTGCCGTGACGCAAAAGCGGAGGTGTTTTCTAAAGCCGCGGCTACACAACACGCACGCGTGGCTACAAAAATTTTCTAAATATTTGACTTCGCGATTTCATTCGCGGCTCAGTCAGTTAAATAAACCGCCGTTATCTTACTTTATCTATCCGCGTTCGAATTAATCACGACGAAAGGAATTTTTTTTCGGAACGATGTTTTTACATGTTTACCGCGCGGATTATATAAAGCTCCTGATGATTTCCTCGTATAAATTTGTTTTTATGAATAAACGCGTTCCGCAGTGAACTCCTTACTTTATCTCGGGGAGGAGAAGACTGAGCGACTGCCGAACATCTGTCGTCGAGTGAAGTGCTTCCAGAAGACGCGATTCATAGTACACGAGAGAGCGAGAAGAACCTTCACGAGTGCTTTTCGAGAAGCTCATTTACCAAAAGCCCCGCTGCTGGCGTACTGCTGCGTAATGGATTCTCGAGTGAGATATCGCGGATTTAGATAAATTGCCATTGACGAAAAAATACCGGCTTCTCGCGACACTCGAAACACATACACATACACGCTTCTCTCTCTCTCTTTTTCTAAATCTTCTTTGAAGAAATTAATTAATTGATTTAATTAATTGATTTAATTAATTTCGACGTTAAATATCGTCGTCTCATTGCTTTTACACAAAACGTATAGTGTAAAGAAAAAAGTCGACGGTTCCGTTGAAAACTCTCGTTGAATTGCCTAGAAGTTCCAAGGAGGGAGAAGAAATTGTCAGTTTAATCACTCCTCACGCATATTCTATGCATAAATGCAATTCTAACTACGCAGCGAGACGTCCTTAACGATGCGTTTTCCTTCGCGCGAGAATCCTGAATACGCGATGATGGAGGGAGCTCTCTTTTCGAGATTTATCGGGGCTGTCTTTTTTTTTTTTTTAAGGCTTCCTTTTTCCTCTATGGATGCTCTACTGCACCCAAGTGCATTCGTCCTGCTTTTAATGGGGTGAACGGTGAGACATATCGCGCGAGCGCGCGCGCATGAAGCCATTTTTCAATTCGAGAACATTTGTCTGACAGCCTCTGGGCTTCTCCTCGCCCTGATTCGCGCAACTCCTTATACCTCGAGAGAGAGAGAGAGAAAGAGCTTTCGTCGAACAAAGTTTTCTCGGCCCTCTCGGCACGTATTCGATATTCGTTAATTGCCGCAGAAGTGTAACTGCATCACCGTTTCTCGTAACTGGAAGCGTTGAAGTGCCGTTTTCGAAGAATGTTTAAAAATAGAATAATTTCTCGAAACTGTAAGGACCCTACTTTTAGAAAATAAGAGATAGAGGAGGAAAGGATCCGACAGCCGCATAAATTAAAGAACAAAGAAATAAACTTATTCTAAAAGAGCGTTACTTCGAACGTTTCACATCTATTTGTTTTTACTTCGTCTCTATTTTTCTGCATTTTTAGCGCGAGCGCGATGATTCACTTTTTTTTTTTTTTTTCGATCGCGGCTTCAGTTACTCGCGACGACAGTTTTCTCCCGGCAGGTTTTCGCCCTCGAACTGACTTTTTTCAAGGGACGCGAGAAGAGAGAAAGTCCCCGGAGCCCTTCACGCTCGCGTTATACACATATATTACTCTTGGGAGTCGAGTGCCGCCTCTAGACTTTAATGGAACAAATGTTGCGAGACCGTCTCTTCTCGTCGCCCTTCGCATTTTGCGATCCAGTTCTCGAGAACCTCAGCACCGCCAACATGATGATAGAACACGTACCATAATCTAATTTTAAATAGAAACTCTTCCGACAACTGTCGTTTAAAAGTTATTCCGAACTTCAAAAAGCCTTTCTCCTCTCCGCAAGTGATGAAGTACTTCATCTCGTTACGATAACGAGAGATCTTCATCGAGGAGATTTATTCTTGCAGGATCCTCCGGCGTTATCGAAAGCGTTGCAAATCGATCGCGTCACAATCATTAAACGTGTGCGAGATATGGGAACGGTATTTCTTCCTCGAGATCGTTATTAAACTTTCGCCGCGCGCACTTGCTCCGCGCGTTGTCTCTCTAATCGCCGGAAGTCGGCTTAACCTCGTAATTTCTCGTTGATTGCGATAGAGGCAACCTTATACCCGCCCACGAATGAAACGCGCGAGGATCGTCGAATAAGTGAAAGGAAAAAAAACAAAAAAAAAAAAACCAGGACTCACGGAGAAAAGTCCGGCGTAGATCGGCCCACGCGCAATTCCGCGCGCGACGTGGCGCCTCAACGAGCGAGTCAATGACTGAATGAACGACGAGATGATTTAATTGCCGAGTGTCAAAGTTCAGCTCACGACGACGACGACGACGACGACGACGTGACCGCCGTTCGTCCGCAGTGTCTCTCATCCTCCGCGCGCCGCCCACGCGCGACCGGCCTAATCGCAGGAAGTTCGAGGTTGACCCACCGCCGATTGAATTCAATTAACGTGGCGGCGAGACGCACGTTCGCGCGGAGAATTTCTCTCACGTTTAATTGCTCGCGACCGGATTCATAAGTCGGTCCTCCTCGGAACGAGCGCATCGTGCGATACAATCAGCAACTAAGAGGCGAACGACCCCGATGGTGGAAAATTGCCGAGATGTTCCACATACATAGCCGGGAATTAATTGCGCGTAATAGATAATCGATACTCGGGGGGGCCGAACGCTCGATTTTCCAATATCGCACCGCGCGATTGGTTTCGTCTCTCGCGTGAGCCGCGGAGGAAAGAAGGTTTTTAGAAGTTATCCCGGTTATCCGCGCTCCAGTGGAGTTTTCTTCGTAACCACCCACGTGCGCCGACGATCCGGCGAAAGTACCAGTTTTACGCGATAAACCAAACCAAGCCGGGGCGCGTGTGTAAACGACGACGGCCTGGGTCTGTCGACGATGGAAACGTCGACCGGCGTTTAATCGGCAAACGCGGCGTAAACTTCTACGACTTTTAGTCGCTTTTCCCGTCGTGATTTACGACGCGACGTGTTGGATCCGCGAAATTTCCGGCGCGGCCGAAAATTTCGCAATACACGGCCCAAATCCAGCGATAAACTCAACGCGAAATTATCGCGTCTATTAAATCCGCTTCAAACCGGCTTTTCGCCCGTTTATCCGATCGTTGCGAGATCGTCACGAGTATAACCGACGAATCTTTCGACGAACATTGCGATGTTGAAGCACTTTGGTAAAATAAATGGAACTTTATTACAACAGACAGTCTGGAAAAAAACAGAGTGTAACAATTTGCACGTTTAAAGAAATATTTCGCGCGCGCACGTGTTTAATCGAAAAACTCGTTGCTGGTTTGACGTTATATGAGCTTAAAAATTTGTAAAATTTGTTAGAAAGAACAAATCCAATTAAAAATTCACTTCTGTGCTCGACGATATCGAGATCTTATCTGTGCGTTCCGCTCTTGTGAGCTTTCCGGTGCTCGGACGAGTTTCGCGCGAATTTGCGAAAACTCACTACGCGATAATTATCGCGAGGAAGCCGATCGAAATTCCTTTGCCCGTCGCGGATGTACAATCGCGCACGGTAATTTGCGTCTAATTTAACATGAAACGGCATTGCCCGAGGCGATGCGATCACATCTTAACGAGCCTCTCCCACGCGCGTCGTTTCCGCTCTTTTCAAACATATTGTCTCGATTTTGCGGAGAAAATCGTCGATTTACGATTTAACCTTTGTAATGATCGCGTTCGATAGAGTTTGACATTCTTCGCCGGTAATAACCGACACGACGGCAGAATCGGTAAACCGAAGCCGGTAACATTCGAATCGAGTCGAGAGGCGCGTACTACAATCGCATCACGTACTAATCGCATTGTCGAGATGATCGCGACGCAAAACAAAAACGGAGAGAACGGCCGTTACCGTTGCCAGGAGAACGGCTTTTCGCTTCATCTGTCACGGTTGAGAGCCACGATGAACCGTCGACCTCTGGTGTAAACTGAGAAAGTCCGCGGACAGCGGCAACCGACCCGGCAACGAGATCAAACCGAGAGCGGACGGGAAGCTAAAGACGTTAAAGGTCGTTGCCTTTAATCCTTTCGACCAAATTACGTCATTTTCCCTTCGCAGCGTGGAAATTGGCGCAATTCGACCTACCGAAGGGATATTGTATTAAAAGAAAAATTTGTCATGCGAGAGATAAACAAGAGCCGGTTCCAGGATCTCGTTATATCGAATCGCGTTCGATTCGCTTCGCAAGTGTGGGAATTTTTGCATGCGGATTCCCGCACTGCGACGTAGATGTTTTTTTGTCGAAGGGGAGGATCACACGGGAAGGAAACAGGAAGGAAGGTATCGCCGCTGATCGAGGTGGGGGGAGGGGGGAAGGGGAAGAAGCCGACAACGGTGCAACCGGTGGCTTCCCTTCAGGATATTACGGACAGATGGACCGTGAAACTTATCGCCCCGTAAGAGCGTTACACGATTTTAAAAGGGGCCTCGATTTCCGTCGGGAACCTATTTTTTGCAAAAGCCCAACGCTCTCTCTCCCTTTCCTCGACGCACATCCTTTTAATTAATTTATTTTATCGAGGAGACAGCGTCGTTTCGAATCGATTCCCACCAGTTCTGTACTCGATGGATAAATCGAGCGCGGACGCGGTACTACAAACGATCGAGGAAAATCCCGCTGTTTTCGAGCCGGTGAGCTCGAAACTCGCTCCGGAGCTTTTAGCGGAGCCGCGTACCTATATAGTGCGTGGCTTGCATATCGCTATCAACCCCCCTGACAACAGCCAGTCCGGCTGTGTCGGGGACGGGATCGATAGAGCTTCTATTGCGATATCAACGCGCAAACCCCATGGGCGAGTATGGTGGCGACAGCAGAACTGCGGGAACGGCGGGAGGAACGACGGGGAAGGGCGCGATGCGTCGTTCGTCTACCTCTTTCGCTCCTATGGAAATCCTATATATATATATATATATATATATAAAAAGACACGCGCGCGACCGTAGCAACAGTTTAATCCCGCTGACTCCCGCGCCAGACGGGCGATATAACAACTCCGGCTCGGCGACTTTTTCTCTATCGTTGAAGTATTTTGTTCCGTATTTTGGTTTTTATTACTTCGAAATTTCTCTTAAGAAATTTATTAAAAAAAAAAAAAAAAAAACTCCATTCGCGTGATAAATCGCGAACGCGCGGTGTCCACGAGCGGTGATTAATGTTGCGTGCGCGCAAGTTCCCGTAATATCTGACACGTTGTTGTTCGAGTTCACCCCTAATCGAGCAACAACTCGCCGACGCGCGCGCGGATCAGTAGTATGCTAATGTTCCGTGAAAATCACCGAACCGTAAAGCGCCTCGTCCGGGGGATGTGTGTATATATATATATATATATTGCATAAATCTCTCTTTCATCCATCTTTTCCCACATCG
Organism: Pseudomyrmex flavicornis; assembly: GCA_014825475.1. Taxonomy (NCBI): domain Eukaryota; kingdom Metazoa; phylum Arthropoda; class Insecta; order Hymenoptera; family Formicidae; genus Pseudomyrmex; species Pseudomyrmex flavicornis. Next base: position 47,893 of record QVNW01001206.1, read on the forward strand.
AACTTGTCCGGCGAGTCTTCTTTTCCGCAAGAATGTAGGCCGGTTATATAGTTTCCTTCCTGCGCTGGTAACGAACATATATGTATATGTATACACATTGCGTGTACGCACGCAGCGCGCGCGGCGATACGGCTTCGCAGGATCATCGATCGGTTTTCACGTGCGGGGATCGCGAGGAGGGTGCCGGAATTCGAAAAGCCGGGATCCTTTTGTGCGTCTTCCCTTCCTCGCCTTTTTTTTTTTTTTTTTTCAAACTCGTCCTTTGGCGTCCAACGACGAAGTGGGCCTACGCCAATGCCGGTGCTGGCTGGCTGGCTGGCTTCGTTGGGCCAGGTGGTGCGCAACCGTTGGCCCGACGGCATGCGTCGCCATCCCCAAAGCCGTGTGTTCCGCTTCTGCGAGCAGCTGCAGCTGCGACATATATGTATGTACAGAGACGCGTTGTGCGCGCGCGCGCGCGCGCGTCTCTCGCATTGCGTATTGGTCCTTAGTCGTTACCAGAGGGTAGACATGGCGTTTCAACGCTCTCGTGAAGAATTACGCGTTATTTTTATACCGTCAAGAGAGTCTCTTTCGAACGCTTAATAGCTTTTGGTGCTCGCCAAGAGTCCGTTCTTTAATTGATCGGCCGCGGTGGCGTCTCGCCTTTGTGTCATTCTTACGAATAATTGCGCCCTCAACGAGACAAGATACAAAGGAACAATTGAGAACGATTAAGAATAATTTCTAATTGAATTCTCTCTTTGAGATCTAATTGCGAGATCTCGAAAAAATCATCGCGACGCGGTTTTTTATTAATCGACGCTAATTGTTTTGTACATTTTGCACATTGTTATCGGGTTCTTGTGATAAAATTCGTAAGAAGCGATTTATAGATATCACTATTTATCAATGTGGATACAACATTCCGCGTTGCTCATCGTGCCGCCGCTCCTTATCACATCGGGCGGCCTCAGCTTTCGCTGCGTGCCGCCGCGCCTTATCGCGAGGCACCCGCAAGGTGAGATCCTCCAGATATATCCGCCTTTCGAGAGGTTCGAACGCCCCGGCTGCGCCACGCACAGCTTGCTTAAGTGCGATTGTGTGTGTGTGTGTGTGTGTGTGTGTGCACGTACCGACCGACCACGCCGTCGGCCGGCACACACAGACACACATAATGACAGCAGGGAGTTGGTTGTGGGGCAGCAACCAACACAGCAGATGGGGAGTTTGCTTCTGCAAGCCAGTCGTTGTAGCGGCGTGGTTCAAGCTGCCCGCCTTTTCCCAGTATCTCCCGGGCTTGTAAATCTGCTCGTTTTCTTTTCTGCATTCTCTCATCTCTCTCTCTCTCTCTCCTCTCTCTCTCCTCGTCGTTTTTCTTCCGATCCGGAAAATCGGGAGGGTGAGAATATCCGGAAGACAATGTGACTCGTGCGCGAGTGAACACCTTTCCTTTTCTTCCCTTCGTTTTCTTTCTTCCCTTCTCCTCCCTTCTCGCCTCCAGTCCCTTCGTCCGACCCAAAGTGACGTTGAAGAATCGACGGACGATTGTGAGAATCGATTTGATTATCTAAGCTATGTCTTAATCTCGTGAGTACACACATATTTGCCGGCGCTCTTTGTGACGATAAAGAAGTTCGTTGGCTTTGTCACGGCGTTTTTCTCGGCCGGTTCGAATCTAATAAAGTTCATCGGGGAATAATACGTGTTTGCCTTTACAAATATATAAACTTTATTCTTTTATTAGCGTTTGTTGTCGTATCGTTTCTCGTATTTATCGTTGCGTACAATATTTGTTTTGTGAAAAGTTCGGAGTTATCTTCAACGAGCTATTTGTTTGCTCCAGGTCCTTTCCCGTCCTCTGAGTCGTTCCTCCCGAAAAAAAAAAATACATTACGAAAATATACAACAAATTCATTTTTTTTTTTTTTTTTTTTTTTTTTAATCATTCGTTTTCACGAAATCCCCGAGTATACACACCCGCATTCGGAGTTCGAGATGTCTTTGTCTTGCACCAAGATCGAGATGTCTTTGTCTTGTCAACGTCCAAGACGACCATTGACAGTCAGCAGAGCCACCCGAGTGGCGAGATTGCGTCTGTCAGGAGAAGTTCTCGGTGAGTACAACAACAAAAAAAACGTATTCGTTCCATTTCACATCTTTTCCCTAAGCAAACCGTTCGCTCCCCCTCTCCTCCTCTTTCTTTCTCTCCCTGTCCCGAACTCTCCCACTGAGAATTGTGAGTAGCTTCTACGCTACACTGAAACGCCTAACATTCTATACGATTTCTATTTCCATTTGCAATGGAAAGAAGAAAACTATTTAACATAATTCTCATTTTTTTAATACAATAAGTAATGTACGAAATAGCGATATATTCGATAGGTTTAAAAAATTAAAAGTAGCAAAATTGGAAAAATATTACATCTGATTACGAAATCATCTTGCGAGATGTTACTTTGCCATCGCGAGAGACCGAACTATCGTTTTCACCGATTCTTCGAATTAGCGAAAGGCTTACGTCAACGCCGGATATCTGTGACCGCCGCGCGGTTTCGTTTCCAGTCTATTCGGAGCTTCAATATTTCCTCAGCCGTTTCTCGGGCGCTCCGCTTGACACAACGTGAGACACGCGTTTCTTGACTCGCGCGAGGAAGCGAAAATTTTCATTAACGCGCGTGAGTCATCGCGGTTCAATGATGTTGCGCGAAGATCACACGGAGTTCGCGACGCGCGTATTTACACGATGATGCGCTTCTCGCGTATTAGCTTCGTAAAAGAAAGATCCAATCAACTTCGCTTAGACTCTGTTTGTAAACTGGATCGCAACGCGATCGCATTCAACGGTAATCGTCTCATCTTCGTTCCCATCTAGTCGGTTTTACTCGCGGAATCTCAACGATCGAGACAGAGAATACGTCCGAAAACCCGTTAAGCACAATTACATCGCGCGATATACTCCTCCGGGTTTTCTATCTAATTAAACTGCGAGCACGCTACGCGAGCGGTCTTGCTAACGCAACCCTGAATTATATCCTGAATGTACTTTTGCTTCTCTGCTCTTTCGCGTTGCTCGCATCGCGTTCTCCGAGCATTTTCCTCGGCGCGCAACCTCCTCGACCGACTCTGTGTGTGTGTGTGTGTGTGTGCAATCAGACGTCCGTTTATTTGAGAGATTTGCCGCGCGCCGTATCGGATTCATGTACGCGCGCGCGCGCGCGCGTCACAATCACATCCCATTAATTAGTCTGCGTCCGCTCCGTTGAATAATTGAAATACGTCGAACAGCAATTTTCATCCAATGCCGAATTCTGGTGGGATGAAAAAAAAAACCCTTGTCTCAGTCACGTCCCTATGAATGAGAGCGTCGTCATCGATGATCGAAAGATCAATGACTGCGTCAGAACAGCGTCCTCCCCTCTCTCTCTGAAATAAGTCCAACCCAAAGTGCGGCTGAAGAACCCCTAATCCCGTGTGTCCGCAGGGAGTGCGACACGAAAGGAGCTGGTTCGTTCGTTCGTTCGTGTTTTCCCCCCCGTCTCGTTTTACACCCCCGCGAAGTCGCTCGCGGCGATCCTATACGTGCGAAACGCGACAGATGCGCTACTCCTCCTCCCCTCTTCTTAATTTCTGAGGGGGAAACTCAGCAGTGTATCTTGCGCGACCACCCTCTCGTTTAACTTCGTTAATCCGATTGTTCCTAGACGGGCCGTGGTGGTCGCGGCGGCGTTTAAAAGCGCCGCGATGGGAATATGCACTTGTCGCTATGGGGTTTCGTATACACCCTCGAGGCTCCAGGCGGGCTGGATGTTATAAGCAGCTCATCAAACATAAGGCACATGTTGCGTTCGGCCGAAAGCGGCTTTGTTCCGCCTCGATTCTCGCGAATGTCCGCGATTCAAATGAAACGCGAAATCGTAAAATTTCTTAATAACTTTAATTTCTCAATAATCTTAATTGAAACAATTTTTTCTGTACATGTACATACGAATTTACACAACACGTGGATCGTGTGTTGCCATCGTCGTGGCTGACTAAGTAGTCGAGAATTAATACTACCGGGAAAGGCCCCCGAGTACCTCATCCTTGTCGTGAGTTGTCGAAAAACGCGTGGATCGTGTGTTGCCATCGTTGCTGACTAAGTAGTCGAGAATTAACAGCGTATATCGGGAAAGGCCCCCGAGTATTCGGGGCCGTGAATCCTTGTTGTAAGTTGTCGAAAAGATGGTCGCACAAAAGGTTCCGCTAGAGATCACGCCGCCGAGGAGAACCGCCGGATAAAGATCTCGTTCCTCCATCAAGCGTGTAACGCAACTACGCGTTTTACCTGTGTGTGTGTGTGTGTGCGCGCGCGCGTTCCTCCTTTCGAAGGTTGATTCCTTATTCCGACCGTAAAGGCACGAGTCTAATTCCAGATAGTCGTTTGTGAGAAATAATAGGTACGCATTTACGAGTCTCCTCCTCTCTCGTCGTTTTACGAACACGCGAGAGAGAAATTTCGCGCAATTACGAAAGAATCCGATGATCCGTCCGTTAATTCGCATTTGGACACCAGTGAATGAATCTAAATAGCGCGCGAATGCGCGTCGTCGCGCATATCTCCCTCAAGTCCCTTATCGCGCGCGATCAACGCGATGGGGGACTTGATTATCGCGTCTCGCGGCGCAGAATCGCGGGCGCAATCGAGAAGATTAGGGGGAGAATCTCTTTCTCTCTCTCTCTCTTGAGAATCAGTCTCTCGGGTTCGACGACCCTTATCGCGCGCTCCGTTAACTTATTCGCTCCTAATCGCAATTTTGAATCGCGTGTGGATAGTAGCTTAATACACCAATTGTTTACCGCGCGCCGGTGCATCACGTGCACGCAACGTGTGTTCCTCTCCGCGTAATTACGTTAACCATGCCCGCGCATCTCGGAGCTCTACCTTCCGTAGACGCTCTCTCTTTCCCCGTCGTCCTTCGTTCTTTCTTCCTTTCCCTTGTCACGCGTCTTGTATCTTTCTCTCTTTCTCTTTCTTTTTATACACACGTTCTTTCTCGCCTCGAGCTGTGTGTGTACGCGTTATTATTATTTCAGCATGACGAGAGTGGCTCGCACATTGCCACCTTACGTAATGCGCATAATGGTGGAGAGCAAAACAGAAAGAGAGTGCGAGCGAGAAAGAAGAGAAGGGGAAGCGACAAAGCCGCGTCGCGGCTAGGCAGGAGAGAAAGGACGAAGAGTGTGTGGAGCTCTTGTCCATAGAGAAAGACGGAGAGACAGATAGAGAGAGAGAGAGAGATCGCCTCCTAGGACTACTACTAGGTAGCTTGGCAAAGATCACGGCATCGGGCGTGGGAACAAGGCCCCTCCTGTCGCGCGAGAGAGACGCTAGGCTCTCTGCGTTGTGCGGACGAGCGGAGAAAATTACCACCCGACTTCCACGACGGCGCGCTGCTTAACAGTACCTCGAGTGCCTTATCGGAACGGTTCGTAACCCCTCGGCTCGGAGTCCGCGCGTCCTTAGGTAGGCGCGCACGCGACCGCACAGCCTGTTGCGTCTCTCCTCCTTCTTTCGGCCTTTCTTTCCTGTTTTTTTTTTTTTTTTTATCTGTCCTCGCGGAAAAAGACCGGTGGCGATCTTGAGACGTGACTTTAATATTAAACGACATGCGCGTGACAATTCGTGTGTGAGAGAAGAGATCGCTAATTACGTTCTCTCTGCGGTTGTATATTTTTTTCTCAACCACCGATCAGTCACGTTTTATTTTTTGCTAAACTCCGAAAGTAGCAGAAAAACGTAACATCGACGCGTCACGAGCTTGTTCGCATTTTCCGTGGTTCGTTCGATTAAAATGCCTTATGGTATATAGTGGAATCTCTCTCTCTCTCTCTCTCTCTCTCGTCGTTTTGTGTCTCACGGTTCGTCGAACTTGAACGACGCCAGAATGCGTCGATTATGGCCGCTTATCAGGCCCGCAGAGCACGTCCGCCGTCTCTCTCTCCTTCGCGACTGATAATAGCCGATGCAGAAATAGATCTGATTGTAGTCAATGAGCTGTGGGGAAGAGAGAGAGCAAGAGAGAGAGAGAGAGAAAGGGAGAGAGAACGAAGCTCGGTCAAGGCTTCGTTTATTTACATCATGCAAAGTGCATCGCGTTCACACCGCCGCGCCGTCGAGGCGACCGAGCTGCGTGCTCGCGAAGGCAGCAGGTCTGTGTCTTCGCGCCGATTACTTTCACTTCGATACACGACAATGGTCGCTGATCAATCGGGATTGTTTCAATGACGCGACGAATGTATCGAGAAATTTTTGTTTAATGTCAGACTCTCTTCGCTGCAACATGAGAACAAAAATGTATGTTCTGAGAAAAGAGGAATTTTAAAAAAAAAGAGAGAGAAAGAGAGAGAGAGAGAGAGAGAGACATAGACAGCGGTGATAAAGATAGAAGTGACGCAGGTGTTGTACGTAAGGAACAGAGCAATCAAGTGGAAACAATCGGAAACTAATTTAATCTCCAACGATCCAGCGAGCTAGCGAGCTCGAGGAGAGGAAGAAGATCGCGAAGTTTCGCGCTGGCATGCAAATTAATTAGTTTTTATCCGAATTTTTCCGAAAAAACCGGGTTCTTTTTTTTTTTCCCCTAAATACAAACGCGGATTTTACGACACGGAATTCGCGTCGATGTGTCACTCCCATCGTTTTATTTCTAAATTTTCTCTTCTTCCGCTCGCAACATCTGTTACTTCGCTGCTGGCGATGTCGTAGCCAACCTGGAAACGAGATTTTAATTAAACTTCGATGTCCCGAGGAGAGAGATGCAGCATCGCGGCGTCGCGTCTCTCTCTCTCTTTCTTTCTAAGGTGCACTTCCGCGCGCAAATGTGTGTCACGAGTTTCCCACGAGATGCACCGGCGAGTGGCGGCATAGGCGCGGGCATAGACCAATTACTACCGAGACGCGGAGAATCTCTCTCCATTGATTCTCGCACGCGCGCGCGTGCGCTATTTGCGCGTGAATGCGCCGGTCGAACGTGCGTTCGCGCGCGGCAGAAAAAAAATTCACGCGTCGCGCTTTAATAATGACAGCAGGTTGAATCGCAGCCTGCGATTATTCAGCGAATTACCGATGCGTTCGCGCATAACTGTTCAGGCAATACTTACATCGCGTAGTCGCGATTCATCCTCGGGTTTCGAAGTAGAACGCGCGGCGGTAACCCCGCGCGTATATATGTGCGCGACCTTCCGACGAAAGAGTTCGCGGGAGACTCAGGTAGCGGGAAGATGGACTCGATCTAAATTTCGAAGTGGACGATAAGCGAGCGACGTGAGATTGCGTTCTTCCAAGCAATCTCTCTCTCTCTTAATAAATTACGCTTTCTCTCTCTCCCCTCAAGAGATTGGGTTTCTTAGCGGTGAGTCGCGGTTTTCGGATGATTGAAACATTTTCTCAACTAATTCCTTTATCGTCTGAGATAAGAGACGGTAGGGGTACAAATATATACAAGAGACGGTAGGGGTACAAATATATACAAGAGACGGTAGGCGTACAAATATATACATTTGTCCGCGACTCTCTCAGGTCAGTACAATGCACCTGTTGACAGTGATAACATCGTGCCGAAGTTTAGGCGAGAGAGATAACATTGCTGCGAGAAAGGAATTCGCTGATTGTATCGCGATGTCACACGATCGTGAGTGTCCTCTACGCTGCGCTTTTTGACGTTTTCATCGAACTCGATCTCTTTTTTACAATTTATTTGTTGTTGGTTTTTTTTTGTGTGATTGTGTCAATGTTTTAAATCTACTGCGTGAGCGAAGTAATTATCCTGAGAGAGACAACTCGGGGTCTTCGCCGGAGAGAGGGTCCTCCTCTCTCTAACTCGTAGGACCTCACTCGAGGAGGATTAAAATTATCGGCGGGAGGCGTATTTCACGGAGGAGATGCTGTGAGGTTTCAGCTTGTCCCCGCGAGGCGTTTCTTGCCTCCGGCACATCTCGGCGAATAAGTGGCGCTGATCGCGCGAGGGGTAAATGGAGTCATGGTTTGTTCGCCGAGGCCAACAAGAACGCCTGATGCCAAGATGCAACGGTATACGTCATAACATTCCCACGGTGAATCGACCGGGCGTTTTCTACCGCGACCGGAGGTGCGTTCGGAGAGAGAGAGAGAGAGAGAGAGAGAGAGAATCGCGTCTCGCCGTGACTAATAGCAATTGTATAAATAACCAAGACGCTTCCGATCCGCGGAATTAGACTTTCGGCGAGAATGATAGAGAAAAAGAGAGAGAGAAGAAAAAAGATGCGCTTTCTTCTCGCTTTTTCTTATTCTCAAGCAAATCCCAGGATCTTAATTATTACCGATTTCGAACCCGTTATTTGAATGCAGTTCAATGCCAGGAATCTAATTTCAACGCTCTTATAGCCGCGTGCTATTCGCGACTATAAATGCTCACTTGCGATATTTACTTTATCTGTCTAATATCGTTCGTTATTGTTCGATATTTTGCAGGTTTTTAACAATTGACTTTTGCAAATCAGTTACATCTGGCCGATAAGATTTCATGCGCGACTTCCAACCAACTCTCGAGCCGGATTTCGCCACGTTGCCTCACAGCGGACGACGATTCTTTCGGGTGACTGAACGAAAAACTACGCAAGAAAGAGCGAGTTAAAAAGAACGGACGACGGGAATGTTTTTCAAAGCGGCGATGTTGCGGCACGCAATCGCCCCGTTTGCGGGGAGTTACGACCTCGCGTCGAGCAACGACGACGGGAGAGATAGTTCTCGTAAAAATCCTGGAAATCCGCGCGTTACTTCTTACACCATATTACGTCGCCGCAACACGCCGTAACGGTTCCAGGGAAACGGGCGAGAGAGGGAAGGAGGAGGTAGGAAGAAAAAAAGCGTCATTCTGTCGCTCGGCGAGCGGAATTAGAAATTACAATTAGCGCAGAGAGCGCGTTTCCTAATACGCGCGCGCGTTTTACCGGGGAGGGGGAGGGGGAGACCGTGAGAAACCGCGAACAGTTCGCGATTTTTATCGGTACGCATCGATAAATCGCGATTATTCAACCATCGATCTCGGCGGCTGAACGTTGCGGTTCATTAGCGAATTAATTGCCGCTGGAATTGTTGTCCGGCGACTGTCATTACAACTCCGTCGTTTCTTCTAGTTCTCGAGACATGTGTTTAAAAAAAAATATGTGCAAAATATATATATATATGAAGTATCTCTGTGTTTTATGTAACTTAATATTTTTCTCATACACTTTATATAAATATTTTATACAACGAGAGAAGAAAAATTGAAACATGCCTCATCACACAATGAGTTGCACTATTACTCGGAAATTGCATCTCCGCATTGTGGCGGACCAACACACATTTCTGCGTCACGATTTTAACCGAGATAATAACAACTCGCTTGGTAATAATAATAATAATTATTATTATTTGCTCGAATGTAAATTGTGACCGTTCTACTTTTGCTGCTCGTTCTTCTTACTTATCGAGGAAGCACGGGGAAGATAAAGTTACCAAAGTGCAAATCGACTTCCTTCCTTCGGCTATTGTTTAACGCGGTTTCGTGTCGCATCCGTTCCGCAGAGAAAGCGGATCGTCCCGGCGTGCGCGTACTTGGCGTTCGTGCGGGTCGCTTCCGGTACGAAACGTGCGGTTTCCGGTGCGCATGTACGATATCGGCTACGCGCCACGGCATATCGATCAGTCAGTAAGAACCGGGCACTCGCGAACGCCGGTCGCGCGAATCGGCGCGGCGCTCCCGCGGTTTGCTTTTAAAATCGAACCGAGAATCGTTCCCGCGAACAAAGACTCGAAGAGATATTTCTCTCCTTCTCTCTTTGATGTATTTTATATTCTTTGATGTATTTTATATTCTTCCAATAAAAAAAAATAAATAAATTTGCAATTTATCAAATTTCCTTAACCACGTCGCTTGTTGCATTTACGAGTAATAAATTGAAGTGAATGTGTTTGCAAACGAATAAAGTAATTGCGGATATCTTCGAAGAGAGTCTTGGCGCGTGTTTAGACGTGTTAATTAATTATAGTTACACGATCGATTATCCCGAAGCGAGCGAGTTCGAGGGGAAGAAACTCGTTGCGATTTCTTGAGGAATCTATCTCCATGCTAATACCAGCTGACGCGTACGTCTTCGCCGATCGCCTGGAAGCATCCTGGCGGCGTCCCCGCATTCCGGATCGGCGAACCGGCATTATGAGATGCCAAAGTGGAAACGCTCGACGAGCCCCGACGAGAGGTGCTCCTTTGCCCATTCGAGTTCTCCGATCGAATTCCTCCCTCTTCTCCTCCCTCGCGCAACTCTCCGGGAGAGAACCTCTTTGTTCCACATTCGAAGTGGTTACCTTTTACATATATATATATATCTTGGAGTGAATTTTCCAAGACCGCGCTTCTATGTCGATGACCTATTTCTTTCTCAGCTGCGCCGCACTTCGTGCCGCGTTCGTTCGATCGCGCCTCGAGAAAAAGAGAAATCCGATGTGCTTTCGCAGTCCGACGCCTACGCGAAACGAGCGGTCGGGAAGGTCGAAATAATTTATTAGCGACAGAATGTTCACGTCAACACACTGGCTGGCATATCGATTAGAAGTAATTTGTTCTAATCGACATCGAAGTGAAAAATTACGCGCAATTACTTCGAATGGAAAAAAAAAAAATTTTTGAGTCTCGGACTTTGTATAAATAATTTTTTTCATCTCGCAATTACCGCGATCTTGAAAGAGAAAAAGAGAAAAACGACAGATATTTTTTATTACGCCCGTAACAGTTACGTCATTACGAAACAATACGCGAAGCGGTCGAGATAAATTCGCGACGATAAGCCACGGATACGGAGTGTCGCTCGTTATACTAATTGAAACATTGTCTGTTTGCAGCGCCCAGATCATCGAGCGCGGGTACCAACAACCTGCCGCCGTTGACGTTTCATCATGTACACGGTGACAATATCAGACTGTGCAATGGCGGCACAATCGCCCGGAGGCACGAGAGCTTTTGCAAGGGTGTCACCTTTAGCGCCAGACCCGTGCGAGTGGGCGAGAAGGTGAGAACTTTTTTCTCCGATCAAGCACCGCTTAAATCATCAAGTCGGCGGCAGCTCGATGTGATTGTGGGAAACCGCCGCGCGACTCTCGTTCCGCTCGAGAAACCGCGCCGCGCATTCTTCGAATATTAAAACAGATCGCGCCGCCGCGATCATGAGCGCAACTTTTTTTTTTTTTTTTTTACGTGAGTCGTTGTTTTTGCATATCGGTTCGCACAAGTCGGAATTACGCGAGCTTTTAACGTTCGCCGTAGTTAGGTAACACAAGTGGATCGTATAACCGCGCGCTTAAACGCTGATTCTCGAGAAGGAGGTGGCTGAACTTCAGAATTCTTCCGCAAAGTGCACGAAGACGATTTTTATTATTAAATGTGGGTCGCTTTTATCATTAAGCGTCCGGGACGCATGTTTTTTCGATTTTTGTATCTGATCAGAACTAATCGCGCGCGTGGATGTAAAATTGTTACGACTTGTCGCGCTTGGGATGCAATCAGATATAATTAATTCGCGCGAGGATGCCTCGGATAAAATACCAATTTAGGATCGATCGATGCTTCTCTAAAAAATTTCGTAAGACTCTCGCGGTCGAGAGTTAAACACTCGATTAAATTGGTTTTCTTTTGCGAAAACGCAGGTCTGTGTGAAGTTCCTGGAGATATCCGATAATTGGAGCGGCGTTATTCGTTTCGGCTTCACCAGCAACGATCCGATCAACCTCCGGAGCGGCTTGCCGAGGTACGCGTGTCCCGATCTGACCAACAAACCGGGCTACTGGGCTAAGGCCCTCGCCGAAAGATTCGCTGAGAGGGACGCGGTGCTCTTCTACTACGTCACGTCCGCCGGAGACGTGCACTTCGGCGTGAACGGCGAGGAGAAAGGCGTCTTCTTCAGCGGCGTCGAGACTCGGGGTCCGATATGGGCGATTATCGACGTCTACGGCAACAGCACGGCGATCGAGTTCGTCGATCCGAATCGCCAGCACTTCAACAACATTCGCAGAGGTGCGGAGCACAGCAACGAGGACAACGCGCAACACAGCAGGCACTCGGCGATGGACGATGCCAGCAACGCCGGTCGGGACGTCGAAAGAATCATCGTGCCGTCCATGCAGAGCATGTCGATTCATCACGAGCCTGACGTCGAGCTCCCCGGGCTCAGGTTTCAGCCCCCCGGCGTTATCTTCACTCCTCTGCCCTTCCACTCGTGAGTATCGAGCGAGTTGGGTCGTCTACTCGCGTTTCACCCACTTGATCTGAGACTAGCCGATGCGTGATGCCGCGTTGTTAGAAAAGGTTCTTGCACTCTCGCTCGCTGGCTCGTCAGCTGATTTAAGTCGCGATTTGAAATTAATTCAATGTGTTTCTTGAAATAGAGTCGCTTTGAAATATCACTTGTGCAATTATGATTTTTACTAAAAATTGTTAGATTAGCAATAGTTTTTGTATTGCTATTATGCTCGAAACATGAGATATCGCGCAGATATTAAAAACATCAAACCGTATATAAGCTTTTACAAAAGTTAAATTAGTTGGAACGATGAGCCTTCAAATTTCGTTAAAAAACGAAAGTTTGTCGGACTATAATAGACGTATCGCTCTGGCCAGCGCAGCGAATCGTTCAGTCGCACAGAACTAATTTGCCGTCCACTTTCCCAAGTCGTCCGTCATTAGCAAGCGAGTGCCACCAAGACTAACCGTTTCCGTGGTTTTCTTTCTTCGCAGCACTCGGGGTAGAAACATCCGCTTCAGCAACCAACAGTGCGTGGCGACGCGCACCGACACGGAATTCTGTCATGGCTACGCATTTACGAGTCGACCGTTGTTGTTGGGCGAGCGGATAGTCGTGCAGATCCTCTCCACGGAACCAATGTACGTTGGCGCCCTTGCCCTTGGCCTGACCTCATGCGATCCAGCACGTCTCACGCCGGAGGATTTGCCGGACGACAGCGATCTATTGCTGGATCGACCCGAGTATTGGGTAGTCTCCAAAGATGTAGCGTCCAGTCCGCAACCCGGCGACGAGATCGCCTTCACGGTCACGCACTACGGCGAGGTGCAGATGAGCAAGAACGGTGGCCCACCCAATGTCGTTATGCATGTAGACGAGAGTCTTCAACTATGGGCGTTTGTAGATGCCTACGGTAGCACTCAAAGGGTGAGAATGCTGGCCAGCAGACCGACTTCGCCACCGCGGCAACGTCAGAGCAACCCTTCGCCGGCCACCATCGTTCAACAGCAACAGCAACAACACACAAATCACAGCAACGCTGCCACGGAATTGTCCAGATTCTCCGAGATGGTGCAGTTCAAGCCTGCCGTAGGCGGCGGAACTGTGCTCGTTGTCAATCTCCCGCCCCAGGCTGGTTATTCGACACCCCCGCCACCCACACCGCAGCCGATTTACGCGTCCGCGGCGCACAGAAATCCGCCGTCGCAATCGGTGCATCTTTCCGCAGCTGCCGCGCCCGCGCCAGTTCCACATCCCGGATCGTCCAGACAATCTTCGCCGCCGTTAACCGGTACTATGGCGAGCACCGGTTCATCCACGTACGTCGATCCCGTGACTTATCAGAGTCTGGACGGCACGTTGACGTCGCACGCGACGTCATCGCACTTGCAGCAGTGGAGCGAAGGCCTGCAGCCAACGCTCACCGGCCAGCCCAGCGAGTGCTCTATCTGCTACGAGCGCAGCATCGACAGCGTGCTCTACATGTGCGGTCACATGTGTATGTGCTACACCTGCGCGATTCAGCAGTGGCGCGGCAAGGGCGGCGGTCACTGTCCGCTCTGCCGGGCGCCAATCCGCGATGTCATTCGCATTTATCGGTCCTGAACAATCCAGGAGAGAGAAAGAGAAAGAGAGACACAAAAAACAGGAATAGAAAGAGCGCGGACGTCTTCCCGGTTCCCATTGCCGTAGCTGCGTCCGTCACCGTGCTTCCGTCGTCTTCGTTTCCTTCCGCGTCGAATCCGCCGCGTTTCATCACCCGTCGTCTTGCGATCATCGCGAAGAGATGATTCACTTTTACACTACACAAAACGGTGACTATCGTATCTTTTTCTACTGAAATGCAGAGCGTTTCTCTTCTTCGTGAAGAAAAATAAATAGATAAAAACGAGAAAAAGGGAGAGAGGGAAATCTCCTTAGTGAGATTCTTCTTTACAAAGAATTTTCTCGCTCCAAAACTTCTGCCATGTTAGATTTATTAGGTAGTTCGCGACGTTTTTCGAGATCGCGTCGATGTCAATTAACGTGTCAATGTGAGAATGACACGACGGACCATCGCGATCACTGCCATCATAATTGATCCAAGCGAGAAAGCGATGATGTATCGCCGCGGATACGAACGAATGTGTGTGAGGGAGAAAGAGAGACAAACCGCTACATAGTTAGTCGAGTTTGCTTTGTATATCGATATCCCAGTATGACAGTCTGTTGTTGTGCGCGAGTGTTGATACATGCCTGAGTGAATGCGAACCTCATGCGACATCGACAAAAGAGAGAGATTGATTTTAGATATTTTCACAAGCGACACATAATCGTTAATTATCTTTACCAATTACTACTATCGCTCTGACCTATCACAACTATTGCTACTATTACTATATAACTCTCTACTACTATCATACTACTCTTCTAGCCTTTATTATTTTATTATTATTATTATTATTATTATTATTATTATTATTATTATTATTATTATTATTATTATATGTATTAATTATATATTAATTATATATTAGTAACTATTGATATTAATTATATATATATTACTAGTTTTTTCGTACATTGTAACTGTCTTCATTATTTGCGAGCAGCTTCGTTTGCCACGATCACTATTAATTTTACTATACTCTGCCGATTATAGTGATGGTTGACGAATTAGAACACACATATAGTCAGTCTGTTTCGTCGCGTGATTATTATTTAATGAGATTCGTGTGATTACGTAGTGCGAATTGTGTTTTCGATCGGATGCCCCGGGACATTTGGATAGCTTTCGTTCGTAATAATGACCTTGTTACTCTGTGTTTTAGTCGCAACTGGAAACGTGACTGGAGATACAAAACAAAAACAAAGAAAAAAACAACACTCGTTCACGCATTTCCGTCTTGGAAAATGATAACTGAACGCGCGGTCTACGTTGACAGGCGAGGTTTTACCAAAGATCCTAAAGCATTTCCTGCCTATTGTGTTTTGTTATCTGCTCTCTTTGACAAGCGAGTGTTTGTACATAGAGATAACTTGAAAGACAATGTCTCGTGCTCTGTGAACAAATTTTTTTGTCTCGAGGAGGAAATGTGTCTTGGACATTGAGTCCTTGTTGAAAGGTCAATGGGAACTGTGATTTCCGCTTTTATTTTGTACGAACGAGGCTGTCTACATGCTACGCTTGGTATCGCAAACGATCGTCCGTATTTTTACTTCGTAATTTGCCTTCCCGAGGAAGGAGGACGACGAATTTTTTCACAATTGAGAAAAAACTAAAAAAAAAAAAAAAAAAAAAAAAAAAGAAACGATTTTCGAGCCAAAGGAACGAGGTGTCTGCCCTTCAAGGAACTAATTTTTAACGCGAGGAGAAAGATTTTCCTCTCGGATGTAATGATAACGGATGCGCAATAAAGCTGTAGTGAAAATCTCTAGTCCAGCGAGCGGCGGATTTGTGAGTCTGCCAATCCAAAAACAAAAAAACAAAAAAACAAAAAAACAAAAAAAAAAAACAAGTGCGACGAAAAAAACGGGGATAAAGCTTTTTTTCTTTTTTTTTGTAAGTAAGCGTGAAAAAGGGGGGAATAGAAACAAAGGGAGAGACCGAGAAATTTTATAGAAGAGGAGGAGACATGCAAGTTATTACGCGCGTCTGCCAGCAAAAATCTGGCGCGTCCAAGATTCTATTAAAAAAAAAAAAAAAAACCTAACATAATAAAGATTAGACTATCATTTTATTGGTATGATCAAACGGCACGAGAACGGTTCCAAAAATGTCGCTCTGATAAAGCGACGATAGAGAGAAAGAGAGAGCGAGTGAGCGTGAGCGAAAGAGAGAGTGTATGAGAGGGAGAGAGAGAGAGAGAGAGAGAAAAAGCTAGAGTTTAAAGACATGCTTGATATATGAATAATTATGATGAGTGTTTATAATTGTCATCGTTATTGTTGTGATTACAGCGTGTTTGGTTGTCGTGTGTTAGTGTCTGTCGTCAGCTTGGCCGCGTCTCGATCATTTACTCTACACGTTTCTATTTTTGATTTACTACTGCCCTTTATTATTATTATTATTATTATTATCGTATGACTACGTGACTAATCATTCTATTTAATTCGATATATTATTTTCAGAGTTTAGCGTTTACATTTCGCGAGAAGGGGGTCTGTTAAACGAACTTTCTTTCTTTCTTTCTGCAATATATCTTAAGTTTCTCTCACGGTACATAAGGCGTAACGCGCACACAAATCACTGAAACCATTTCACATACCGATTTTTACACCGTATTTACATAGAAAGAAAATTCTTTTATATATGATGCGAGAGTTTTTCTTCGACCGTGATAAAGATGCCGACGAAAATTTATACATATGTAATATAATTCGCGCAGTCGCGTATTGTTCTACACAATAAAAAGCCTATATATAATATATCTACGAACGTTTGTCTTGTGTGTTTGCCTGTTTCGTTGATTATTTCCTCTTAAAAAAGTCTCCCTTTTTCCTCTTCTTACGGATATTTGGAATAGACCGCAGTAGATATCCGCAAAAATATCGAATATTGTATTTTCAAAAGATGACTGTGTGATTATCTGTTATTAAAAAATTTGTAATTTTTAATTTGATTATGTTTTTTCTTTTCTGAGATTTATTAAGTTTTATATTTTTATCTTTTATTTGTTATCTTTGCGTTTTATTTTTCATTTTTTTCTTTATGTATTTTTATTTTGTTATTCTTCTGCAATTTCTGAGGTGATTTTCCCTCAAATAAAACACTGTAAGTAAAAGCTATATCTGATCTGATTCTCCCCCGTTCCTTGAGAATCTTTTCCCAACTCGATATAAAATTACGAATGGCTCTCTATCTGTTTATTGTATTACAAAGCACGCGCAAAACCTTGTACATCTCAAATAAAACACGTACAAAACACGTGTACAAGAGAACAACAAAAACAGTGTAAAAGTCTTATAAAAACGAAGAAACGGCGCAATCAAACGTAAATAAAACATTCGTCTATCCCACCGCGCGTTCTTACTGCGCCACAAATCCCTTTCGGAAGGTGTTCAAAAATCTTATTCCTCGGCTCCGACATCCACGGAATCGGTGGCGACTTCCTGGTAATCTTTTTCCAACGCGGCTAGATCCTCCCTGGCTTCGTTAAATTCGCTCTCGTCCATGTTTTCGCCGACGTACCTGACGAGATAACGCGCGTTATTCGCGAGTGAAAATAAATGCACGACGCCAACGAGTGTTTGAGCGAGAATTTTGCGAAATAAAGAACTCGATGTGATTTACCAGTGAACGAACGCTCGTTTGCTGTACATTAGATCGAATTTTCTGTTCAATCTTCTCCACGCCTCGACTATAGCCGTGGTGTTCGCCATCATGGCCATGGCTCTCTGTACCTTCGCCAGATCGCCGCCCGGTACCACGGTTGGCGGTTGATAATTGATTCCTACCTGTTATTATTATTGTCAAAAACACGAAACGATAAAACATCAACGATGATATCGCGAGAAAACAAAAATGTTGCCACAAAGATCAACCTTGAAGCCTGTCGGGCACCAATCGACGAACTGTATCGATCGCTTCGTTTTCATGGTCGCGATCGAGGCGTTGACGTCCTTGGGCACAACGTCGCCCCTGTACAGCAAGCAGCAGGCCATGTACTTGCCCCTTCGCGGATCGCACTTGACCATCTGCATGGCCGGCTCGAAGCAGGCCGAGGTGAGCTCCATCACGGTTAGCTGCTCGTGATAGGCCTTCTCGATGGACACGATGGGCGCGTAGGTCGCCAGGGGAAAGTGTATTCTGGGATAGGGCACGAGATTCGTCTGGAACTCGGTGAGATCGATGTTGAGGGCGCCGTCGAATCTCAACGACGCCGTGATCGTGGAAACGATCTGGCCGATCAGACGATTCAGATTCGTGTACGTCGGCCGCTCGATGTCGAGATTGCGTCTGCAAATGTCGTAGATCGCCTCGTTGTCCACGAGGAACGCGCAGTCCGAGTTATCGAGCGTGGTGTGCGTCGTCAGTATGGCGTTGTACGGCTCGACAACGGCCGTGGAGATCTGCGGCGACGGATAGATGGCGAATTCCAGCTTCGCTTTCTTCCCGTAATCGTTGGACAGCTGGTCCATCAGCAGACTCGCGAATCCGGATCCGGTTCCGCCGCCGAACGCGTGAAATATCAGGAAACCCTGCAGACCGCTGCACATGTCGGCTATCTTGCGAATTCTGTCCAGCACCAGGTTGATGATCTCTTTGCCGAGGGTGTAGTGACCGCGCGCGTAATTGTTCGCTGCATCCTCCTTGCCGGAGATCAGCTGCTCGGGGTGGAACAGCTGATGGTACGTTCCCGTGCGTACTTCATCTACGTACGTACGTAGATTAGCGAAATTGGCATATTGATACGGGCTTTATTATCGGTTTGATGTGTATACACGCTGATTGCTGGAGGAGGGGAGGGAGAGAAGAAGAAAGAGGAGAGCAAAGGCTCACCTATCACCGTCGGTTCGAGATCGAGGAAGACGGCTCTAGGTACGTATTTTCCGCCGCCCGTCTCGCTGAAGAAAGTCTGAAAACCTTCGTCGGTCGTGCAAGTTTGCGGCGGCAGCATACCGTCGGGTTGTATGCCGTGCTCCAGGCAATACAGCTCCCAACAGGCGTTGCCCATCTGCACGCCACCCTGGCCGATGTGGATCGAAAGTACTTCGCGCTAAATCATTTCGATTCATTAGCATATCTCGTCGCGAAACTGTTCTCGTATCGTATAAATTCTACTTTTTTTTTTTTTTTTTTTTTTCCTGAGTAAACAAATAATTATGCGCTACAGGTGCGATATATACGTGTATAAACAATCCGATTTATATTTAATTAAGCAGAAAAACGCAATAAAACATTTTCCAAGAGATCGAAAATTTCAATACTTGCCATTTTGAGAACTTATTAGCAACGGAGAAGGTGGGATAAACGAACACGACGTTGGCACCGGGAATGTTTGACAAGACGATTGACAAGACGATTTGTTATTTCACGATTTTCTTTTCGTTGCCCAGAGAAACGACGAAATTTCACTCGACAATGCATAAATTTAACAAGTCTTGATTTTCAAAAACCAAAGATGTTTTTTACTGCGATATTATAGAATTATAGAATACGTGATATTGAATACTATGCATTTACTCGGTGCCAAAAAAACTATAATGCGTTTTTAATTAGTTTAATTATTAATTACTTTAAGTTCTTAAGATAAGATATAATAGATGAAAGCATCCAGTTTTTGTAAACACTTTATATAAAAATTGAAAAATGTATATCCGATGCAAGTATATGTGTGTGTGTGTGTGTGTGTATGTATATGAAATCCTCGTTCATCCAGGAAGTGCATTTTTGACATGCTTCCTGAAGGACGAGGTGGCCGAGAGGTTAAGGCGTTGGACTGCTAATCCAATGTGCTCTGCACGCGTGGGTTCGAATCCCATCCTCGTCGAGCGAATTTTTTTCCTTTTCAAAAAAAAGTTTTTTTAAGTTCATTACAAATATAAGCAATGGAAAAAAAAAAACTTATAAGAGTAAACTCTAATTTGTATATGTAATACAATTTCCATATACAATAAAACATATCATGAAAGACATATCGACTCTCTATTTCATGTGTATATATTGTTTGAACTATACAGTTCAGAGTTATATAATGTATATAAATATAATATATACGTAATATATTTATATATATAATAAGTTAATATACGCTTAAATAAAAATTGCATACAATAATATATGACAATATTATTAAAAAAAGCGTTACACGTCTCTCTTATCGTAAATCAATTCTGACTAATAAGGCACATTTAAATCCTGAATTCGTGTTAATTAAATACTAATTATATTATTGGCAGTATATGGCGTATAAAAATATCCATTAAAAAAAAAAACATATTAATCGAAAATAGCACATTTGGTCAAAATAATGCAAAATAAATCGCACGCGTTTCAACGGGCACGGGAGATCTTCTTGCTCTTATCGTTCTCAATGGGAGGTGGCGGACCTTTGGCGCTTTGATGGCGATTATAAACACTGGAAAAAGTGACAGCAGCAAAATTTAATTTCGCAAAATCGCTCTGCAATCTAATTTTCTCATCTAACGATTAACACTACCTACTATCGATACGTCTCCGAACGAATGTAGTCCATGACGTGAGATATTCCCACTTGCAGCTGATCGCCGATCGGAGTAACCCACGGATTGAATTCCATGCGAAACACCGCCTTGTTACTCACTAAATCCAAGTTCCCTGCAAGACGATATTATGCAACTTTTATTCTGCTACATGTGTATGTTAATTGATTTCGTCGCGTTTCTCTTCTATCTACCTATTTCGGGAGGCAAAACTGTCAAGCGATTGCCTTGGATGTGCAGTTCTCTGAGACGAGTCAGCTCCCCGATCTCCTTCGGTAATTCGATCAGATCGTTTTCCCTCAACACGAGCTACAAGACATTTCGGTCGAGAATTTCGACTAGTTTTTTTTTTTTTCATAAATCAAGAAAATGAATCAAGTAATCGTTTGAAAATCTTACAATTTGGAGATTTTTTAACTGGCCGATCTCAGGCGGAAGATACTCGAAATCATTGTCAGCGAGATAGAGCGCTCTTAGGGTTTCTGAAGAAGAGGAAGGATTAAAACATAATTTGTCGCGCACACACGCATGCAAATCGATCGACCTAACAACACTGATGGTGTGACTGACCCATCATGAAGAAATTTCCGGGTAGATTTTTCTCGCTCAGATTGTTGTACGTCAAATCCAACACCTCGAGAACCGGAAACGCGCCGAAGCCGCGAGGAAGCACGTCTAATCGATTCATTCTGTCGGAAGTCAAGCGTTCTGATAAATTTCCGCGCTGCAGCGATACGTAAAAAATTTTAAGACACATGCGTTATTTAAAACACCTGTACCGACCCCACATTCAAGATTCTCAACTTCGGCATTTGCGACAGAGAGATCGGCAGCTCGGTGATCTGATTGTTAAAGAGATTCAGAATTTCCAGATTGACTAGATTGGCGAGACCCGGTGGTACCGCTACAACGGAAATCATAATTGTGAACAGTGAATCGATCGAATTATCGCTCGAACGTGATTAAAAAAAAAAAAAAAATTTAAGCTACAGCCTCACCTTGAAGTTTATTGTGACTTAACGTCAGCCTCGTTACATTAATCATGTTCACTGAAACATCATAAAGCGGACATGCTTGATTTTAGCACGATAGTATTTCTTATTCTCATAAAATAGAATTTGAAATGTACAATTGAAAAAAAAATCAATTAAAAATATAGAGACACGTGTTAGAACAATCGAAAGTCTATTGCGTTTTACTAGCGTTTATTTATTAACGTTTTCGATCTGTACGGATTAAAATCGCTCTCGGAGCAATATTAATAATATTCTATACTTCGGTAAATCGAGCAATGTAATTGGCTGATTTACCAAAAAAAAAACAAAACATTATTAATCGTTCCGAAAGTATTTCAATCCTTACCGGTAGAAAACGCAATGTTATGTAAAGCGGCAAGTGTCAAATTTAAATGGAAAGAGCGGGAGCGCGCGCGTCGTCACGCCCACGTGGCAGCCGAGCAGATGGCTGCGGTGCGGATCGCTCCGAAAAACCAGCCGCGACAAGTTGCCTAATTTGGCGATGCTCGAGCGAGACGACGCGCAAGGGCGTGGATGAGACTCACGTAATCCCGGCATCTCCTCGAACGTAGCGATGCCCTTGTCCGCGAGATCCAGCTCGGGATTTTGGATCTCTCGGGCTTCGTCCAGAACCTTCTTTGCCTTTGACATCTTCCCCGCAGGAATACACGATACTGGCGCGGTCTGATTCATTGCGCGCGCAATCGCCGTGCAACACGTCGGAAAGGAGAGGCCAACTTCGTGCCGAGTCGAGCGCACGCGTGAAACACCGCACGTGAATCACGCGGGCTCGACTCCGCGGCTTACTTTGTTCTCCGTCGTCCTGACCGACGGAGCCCGATCTCTTCCCTGCTCGTCAGATGGCGATTCCTGTACCTTTCGGACGCGATTTTGATCTTATTGCAAAATTCCTTCGCGCAATGTTTGCATTTTAAAGATGAAATTTAAATCCGACGAGATTCGTCCGCCTTTTGTGTACGGAGACCACTAGCTCAGCACGCGAGTAAGTTTCTTACACGTTCTTTGTGTAAAGTACGATTAATACTATGATCAATAGTCTATTTTTTTTATTTAAAATCACTTAACACTAAAAGAAACATAACTTGTCAAACCCACTTCTTAAAAAAAAAAAAAAAAAAACTAAATAAAGCAAGAAAATTTTATAGTTTTCTCGCACACGCGTTCGCAACAGCGAAATTTACTCGCCGGCAAAATAAGCTTCGAGAAAGAAGATCGATCAACATATAAATGTGTCTAATATCAGCACGTTGCATTAATAAATCGCTCGTAATTACAGAAGATATCGCGAGATGAAACGCACGAGATGGCAGCACGGTTTTAATAAACTGGTTTTAATAATGTTCCGGAATTTTTGCGGCTCGTCGCAACTCGCTGCGGTTGAAACCGGAGCGGCGCGCATTCCGCGACGGTTTGAGCGTAGCGGCGGCGACATGCGATCAGCGAAATTAAAGATAGCAAGGGAAAAGGAAATACTCGTGGTTGAGAGAGAGAGAGAGAGAGAGAGAGAGAGAGAGAGAGAAAGATAAAATCCGAAGCGCCAGATGCTGCGCGGATCGAAATTTATTACAAACAACTGACTTCGTGTACTTATAGCGCGCGTTTAATTCGTCAAATTCAGAAAATAACATCTCGATATATCGACGATAACAAATGTGCCAGTTCGATATCTTCTTCTTACAATTTTTACGACAAGGCAAAAGCAAGTTCTGTATCCGTGTGTGTGTGTGTGTGTGTGTGCGGGCGCGCTTCACGCCTTCGCTTATGCATTAAGTTAAAAAAATTCATATATGGAAATGTAGCTCTGCGTTGCACAAGTATTTCCAACCGGAGACACATCGTTGGAAGAATCGAGAAAGGTGAACATTTCCGAAAACTATAAATACATCTCTCGGCAGAGATGGCCCGCTTCCACCTCCGCACACGTGCCAGGCGCGTTTTTTTTAGTCCGTTATCGGCGCGGGCAGGCCGCGGTAACAGGGGCAGGCTAAAAAGTGTACGAGAGAGGAGAGTGTGGCGCCAAACAGCACCCGAGGGCTCGTAAGGTTAGCGACCTTGGCGTGCACGTAAAGGCAAAGGACAGGACAGGCCGCGCGTTCGCTCGCTCGCGACCGGCGGCGACGGCGGCGACGGGGGCGCCCACCTCTTCGAGCATCCATCATTGCTATCCGGCAATCAGTGCTAAGCAACATTATCGGTCAATTTACTGACGCCGTGACCGGTCTCGCCGCGCCGGCTCGGAAAAAGCAAATCTCGTTACCGCAACGAGAGGAGAACCAATCGCCTTTCCAAACGCAACGCTCGCGGGCGCGCCGCACAACGCGCCGCTGTCCTCCATACAGCGGTCCTTTATAACGAGCGCCGATCCGCTCCGTTGCTTCGAGCGGGAATTTGTGGGTCCAATTGAAACCGATGGGGAGAGCGGGGAAATACGTTGCGGGTGTTATCTCGGAGAGAATCGAGATAAGCGACGTTCGAGATTTTCTCCCGAATTGTAGCTCGGCGCGTGAGGCTTTATCGGCGTTTCTCAGCTGTCCTCCCATTGTAAAACAACACAGTTACTTCGCAACTGACGCTTCTCCTTAGCCCGAAGCTTTCTTCCTAGTCGCGACAGAAACGGCGCACCTACGGGAAATCACGTAATGTATGTCGTCCCAGGACGAGTCTAACACACAGCGAAGGTAGGAAGAGAACACGTGTGTGGCGCGCTTGTACGCGAGCGCACGTGCGTTCCGCACGCGTGCGGGAAGAGAGCGAGGGTGGGTGACAAGAGAGAAAAGAGAGAGAGAGAGAGAGAAGAAGAGAGAAACGCGAAAGAGGAGAGAAGAGAAGAGAGAGAAAGAGATAAAGAGAGAGAGAGAAATATACTCAGACTCTCCCTGCCTTGGTGCATCCGCGAGAGGAATATTCAGTGCAACGTATAAAAGCCCGTTATGCTCGGCGGCCAGTGTGGTTGCGCGCTTGTGCATTCGTGTATGGTGCACGCTATAAATAGATGTAGCAGACCGCAGAGATTCTAAGCACCCCGCCTCCTTTCATATGCGACAACACACGGTCGATAGTATGCAACAGCGAAAAATTCAACCCATATCTTACGTACACGAGTTGTACGGCTCTCCGGCTCGTCGAACATCGAACTTTGAGGCAAAGCCGTTTTTCGAACGCAAGTGACTCGCGCAAGAGCGCCGCGACGCAACAATTTTATTTTATTTGCTGCGCGAAACGCAATTTTTTTATTTTTTTATTTTTTTTTTCAAACGCGCGTCTCTCAACGTTGTAGTTTTTGCAATGCTGCGTCGTTGAAAAAGAGAGATTTCACCGGAGATCGATAATCGCGGCCGACCGATATTTAAATCGTCGCGAACGACGACGAGACTAAATGGCGGCCGCGTTACGCCCGAGGAGACGTTCTCGTCTCGAATCTATGCTTCCTGTGCCACTTCCCAGAAGCGCAGAAGCGCATCCAGGACCCGCCCCGGACTCGTGTCCCGGGCGTTAATAAGGCGTCGATGTAACCGTGCAATTTAAAACGCCGTTTGCGCGGCGCGAGCCGTTATGAGATACCGGTGCAGCTTCTGTTTTCGGCAATGAGGATGTCAGACGAGTTACGACACCGAACGGCAGGTGTTTCGAAAAGCGAGGCCGCCTCGCGCGGCCATCACCTCGGTTCTTTTTTTCTTGGTTTTGCACTGAATATTGATCCTCATTGATTCCTCTCCATCCGTGCATTTGTCGTCGGCATAAGATAGATCTCGAATGTTGATCTTCTCGCGTCTCTGTAAATTCTCCGGGTCCAGAAAAGTAGCTTGACAGAATTCGTATGTTTTCTTTTTTTTTTTTTAACTTTTATCTCAAAAATATATCCTGGAATGTATTCGCCAATTTCGAGTTCCGTAAAAAAACATTTCGTTTCATGAAAAAAAAAAAAAAAAAAAAAAAAAAAAAAAAAATAGCATTTTAGGACCTAGAACTCTCTTTCTCTGAATTATCTTTGCAGCCGATGTAAGCGACTCGTGCAGGCTTCGAACGTGATTCGAGCACAACAAGCGCGCGCACGATGGAAGCTGCAAGGCCGCGAGTGTGATCTCTTCAAGGGCTTCAAGGTCAGCGATACAATCGACGAGGCTCGGGGGGGGAACGACGAGGAGGCAAAGAGGCGGGTTTGGATAGCCGGAGGGCGGACAGGAGAGGGAAGGCGGGAGGGAGGGTGACCAGTTCGTTGCATAATTGCGTCACGTTGTCCGGGAATCACTGCCCTGAACGAGCCAGCACACTAGCACGTTTTTGCAAAAACTCGCGGGCAAACTGGATTCCCCTCGCACTCGGGGCGCGTTTGTGTACGCGCGCGCGCACGTGTATCCTATCTGGACACACACATCCTCGCGCGCGAGGAAAACGCGAGGGGAACGCGAACATAAAAGATCCTTCTCTCTTTCCCTATCTCTCTCTTTTCTCGTAATATTACATATTATGATAATTAAGTGCGCTTGAGTTCTTAGAAGCCGCGCGGAGCTTCTTCTCAAAACACGCTAACATTAATATCACCTTTATCGCGTGCAATGTACAAGTGTTTCTTGTAATAATCCTCAGTATAATAGACATTTTTCTCTGTCTGGTCGAACATGTATAGGGAAAAGGAAAAAAACCTCATTAAACAAAACAAACCAAAATGTCTGACGGAAACTCGTTTCGTTTGGGGAGGGAAGGAGGATCGCATCGGAGATTCTTGACGTAATTCAATGCGCCGCTGTCTCATAACCGCGATTTTTCGCGGGGATGCTTCCCGGCGTGCGCGCACGAACGCAATTTGTGTCCGGCCGCTCGTACCAGGCTGGAACGATTAAACGATACAAACGATTAGACGACCGGCCGGTCGCGGCCGCGCGCGGTGTGCGTGCCACAGCAACGTGAAATTATTAGCACTGGCGCCAGTTATCTCGCGTTTTCCGCCGTTTTTTCCCCGTAAGCCACGGAGACGCGAATTTACCGCGCCCGTCACTCACGCCGTATATATATATATATATA
>QVNW01001207.1:0-45442 GCA_014825475.1 Pseudomyrmex flavicornis
AATAATAATAATAATAATAAATAAACAATCGAGATTTTTCTAAAGAAATTTTTGCTGAAAAACTAATCTAAAATGTTAAATACGCAACTTTATTGTACGTACAGTTTTATTCACAAAAAAGCAACCCCTGCTTATATTTGAATAAATAATGTAATAAAGATTTCGCGACGAGTGATTAATTTAGTGTTTTTGTTTCTGAAAACTGCGTATTTCAAGCTCAGAAAACGGGATAACAAACAAACAACATGGTCGAAGAACAAGTGATTTACGAGCGGGATCAAGCTCATCTTGCCAAGCGCAACTCCACAATTTCCGCGCCGCGGAGTGGTCAAGGTCGTTCGAATCGCGAAAGATAGAGAAAGAAAGGAACGGAGATGAGAAGGCAAAAACGCGGAAAGCAAGAGAGACCGGCAGCTCTTTCCGAAGCGATTTAATTAAAGACGCCGTTGGAATCGCAAAGGCAAACGAACTCGGAGAAAATGCACGGACAGAGAGAAAGAAAAAGAGAGAAAAAGAGAGAGAGAGAGAAAGAGAGAGAGAGAGAGAGCGATACGAGGGTGCGCGACGATATGCGGTTTCCATGTTTTTTCCACCCTCCGACTACTCCCCGCTCCGCTACGTAACGGGTGGCCTCGTGCCGCTTTGATGGCCTGAATGTCATCCGCGTCCCCCGAATATCATCGTCATATATACGCGCTCTTTCATGAATCCAGCATAATAAAGGCCGACTGGATTATTTACTGCCACGACTAAAGTTACCGTTTCCTTTCTTTCTCCAGGCCCAGAACCCTGTTTAGTGATTCGAGTCGCAGAAACGAGATTTTGTCATTAACAATGACAAAATACGCGTCACGTGACACGATATATCTATCGGCTGGATTTCACTTCGCGCGCAAACATTGTGTGCGAGAAAAAAAAAGAATTCGATCTCGATAATCTCGACAATCAAAGGATTCGAATTATGAACAATCTGTTGGATCTCTCATTAATGAAAGATCTGCCGAATGTGTTTTTTGTTGCACGAATCAAGCGATGCAAAACAGCAGCTGAAACGATGACAGCGCGTCCCGAGTTGTTTCCAAATTTAAACGCAGTCTTAAGCCGAAAGAATCCGGTCCGAGTTGAATACATAGTTCTTCCGCGTGTTGCGCGCGGACTTTATGACCTGAAAATACAGCGTGAACGGTCTTAGAGCCTCTCAACGGCGACGCGACATGACGCCGTTAACGCCGACACGCGTCGTCGACGTGAACGGCGCGAGTCGTGATTAACCCTTTCGCCTTCGTTCGTCGAATCTTAGACGAGACCGGATACCGGGATTTTCTTTCGAGCTTTAGGCGAAGGTTCGTTAAAGTCGTCTCGAACGGCGTTGAAAACTTCGACACACCGATGACCCCATGAAATCGAGTTCCTTTTTCCCGTTTACCCGGAAAACCTTTTCTAGTTATCAACGCAACGAACAGACAGACGTGCACAAAGTGCTCTTCTTCTTTGCGGAGTTGCGTTTCGACAAGAGAAATCGTGGTCGGTCTTTTGTGCGAGTCTGCTTCTGTATTCCGTACGCGAATTCCGGGGACCGGGTCTACGTAAAGCGTTATGACTCGAATCTCGCGAAGTGTCTCTCGCTATAGCGCGCAAACGTGGCTCTTCTTTTCGAAAAATGATTTCAAGTCAGAATTGAAACTAAATTTCGTTAATGCATCGAAGAGAAAACGAAATTTCTTACGGTGTAGAGAATAATATATATTCTAATGTCTAAGAGTATATTCTAACACTGAAATTATAGATGTGTGTGTGTGTACGCGTGTGTTCCGATTATAATCCTGTGCTTGTGTAAGCAACGTGAAAATGATGTCTCGTGCGGTCTCGTAATAAGGGGCGTAAATAATGTCATTTTTTCACGGAGGTGGCGTTTTCGATTTCGCGCAAGACTGTTTCGAATCCATTTAAATCGAAATTAATGCAGCAAGGGTGAATAATGCACCGGTGACGCCAAGGTCGATTTGAAAAATCGCGCGATCTAATGGCCATTTCACGGTGGAGGCGGTACACACGAGAGAGGGAGCGAAATACTTCACGAGTGAGCATTGCCACATGTGTGTGTGTGGGGGGGGGGATTCGGAATAGGGTTTTTACATTGGCGATATGATCGTAATAATTTCGTGAGGGGGAAGGTGGGGCGAGAGACCTGTGTCTAATTTGACGCTATCCGAAACGTGTAATGCTCTCAAAAGCCACAGGTTCGCAAATACTTTTACTGCGCGACAATCACGCGAGAAAATAACACTTGTGATAAATTACCATAATAATCTGATAATAGCACTACTGTGTGTGTGTGTATAAGCGCCGGTTTTTTTCCCCTTGAAAAAAAAAAAAAGAAAACACTGTACAATGTGCGCGCCGCGTGTGAACAGGCGATTAATTATCGTCGATTAACATAACTGGATCAATAATGAATCGACAATCGATTAAATTTTTTTTTTTCACGCGCGCGGACGCTGAATCGACTTTCATTTTAAACCCCATCTTTGTTTTTCTCGCGATCGAAGGTCTAGAATAGAAGTATCTATAAAACAAAACGCAAAAGTACACGATTTAAAATTGCTCCCGTCGCATACGACGACGAAAACAATTTAACTAAAACTTTCAATCCTGCGCAACAATTAAAATTGAAATAAAAAAGGATCGGTGTCGCAGAGAAATATAATCCCCGAATCGACGATGTCCCAACCCGCTTTTCCTGTAACATGCAACGCAAAAAACCTGTTACGACGCTTTTATTCGCGCAAATGTTTTTCATGGAAAAACGCGAAGATCTAATACTAGAATACCGCGCGCGTATGTATATATGTAATAGATATTTGTGCGCGCAAACATATATATGCACGTAGTGTGCACACGCTTGCAAAATTTGGCGAGATATCCGAGCGGCGGGTATGAGTCGACGCCGATGCCGACGTCGACGCCGACGCCGGCGGCGGACCCACATCCATCAAGGTGGCCCACAAGCGGACCATTATTGCGGTCTATCCAACGTAATTGAATTTAAGCACCAGCGAAGATATTATTTAACTAATTACGCACAAAGGGCGCGTTCACGGCGAGCCAATCGCGATTGCCCATCTCGCGTGCGTATATATACGCGTCTCGCGCCGGTGGGAGGCCCGGGAGAAGAGCGAGCAAGAGGGAAAGGTCCGAAGGGCAGAGAGAAGGGAGGCAACAGCGGGAGGCCAGAAGCCGTTTGTTTTAAAACAGCCGGTCGTTGACGCGCCGCTGGACGGCGATTCGTTATTCCGACGTTGACCGCCCACTGCGGGAAAAACGTTTGTTCCTCTCTCTTTTTCCCCTCTTCGGCCGCCCGTGTGTCCATAATGGAGCGAAAGAGATAGGCAAACCGCGAACTTTGGCGACCCGATCTCTTGTCGGCGCCGCGCGCTTTCGAGTTACACTTTATTGAAGCGCGCGGATCGAAGCTTTCTTTATCGAGAAAAATTGTTTGTATATAAAATACAAACGAGATATTACGCTGACTTGTCACACGCAATGTTTTGGTTTTTATTTTCTAGGTATTACGAGACCGGTAGTTTCAAGGCCGGTGTCATAGGAGGTTCCAAGCCGAAAGTCGCGACGCCGCCGGTCGTCGACGCGATCGCCAATTACAAGAGGGACAATCCAACCATGTTCGCGTGGGAGATAAGAGATAGATTGCTGGCCGAAGGCATTTGCTCGCAGGACAACGTGCCATCCGTCTCTTCCATCAACCGGTGAGCCGATGTTTCTCCTCGACACTTGTTATATATATGATATACAACAAGTGTCGAGGCAAAAAGAAAAAAACACTTTATTGAGGAATGTGTCAACTCTCGTTAATCACCGGTTGAAAACAACAAGCAAATTACATCGTTCCCGATGCGACTGCTACGAGGAGTCGCGACATATGCTTCGCAACCAATCGGGCTCGCAATAGGGCGCGATCGGTTATCTCGCGCGTAGAATTCGCGTGTGTGCACCCTATTCGCATGTGCATCGAGATAAGTGCGCATCCGGACCCGTCACCCCGATCCCATTGACCTTTCGCAGGTTCCTCCGGGACCGGCCGATTAATTCAAGTGTTTTTGCGTCGCCCGGCCGGGTACACGAGTACCTACGAGAAGCCGCCTTTACGAGATCGGTAGGGAGTGAGTTCCCGCGGGACGGGCATTACAGCGTATCAGCACCACACACAAACTGAAACGACTCGTTCCCCTTTTGACCAATAGAGAGACTACACAAGGATACACAGCGGGAGAAAGAATGCGAGGGCAGGGGAGGACGAAAAGAGAGAGAGAAGGAAGATATAGAGAGAACACTGGAGAGACACTGGGGTACCATTGATCGGCTCGCATATGTCCCGAGATTTAATCAGTCGCTACTTAAGACCTTATCTCCCGCCTGGTTCACAAGGGCCGTCTCTCCGGGATCTCATCGTCTCTCGCGCTCGCGTTTCCCACACACACACACACACGTACACACTCGTCCGATAATGAAATGGAGTGTAATGCGAATCGAATTGCCAGCAAGTGAAATCCACTAACGCTATTTCCGCGGCCCGCAGCCGCTAATGGAAACGCACGCAAATGAGTTAGTGCCCACGTAACGATGTAAGTACTACGCGCGCGGCCGCTTTATTTAAATTTTGTCGTCGAGGGACGATCAGCGCGACGCAATTAGGCTTGCAACGGTTTCTTTTATCGCGACTTTTCGTCGTCGTCAAGATTTCTCCCACTACTACCGATTCGGTGATTTAACATATCCGCTTATTTTCGTTATTCGCGTTCCGTGAGGAAACACTCACGGTAATTGGAGCGCTCAATTCGCGTACATACATTCCGCAAGGCAAGTGTTGCGCCACACAACAGAAGGAAAGTTTTATTTAATAAATTCGCATAAATCCCCCATCGAAATTGAGAGTAATTAATTAACGTTTTTTTTTTTTTGTTTTTCATAACATGAATATTTCGTCAAAGTCGCTCTCTTCCTCCCCGTGCACAAAATGCACGAGAGGCGTAAAAAAACCCCGCGGAAGGCGCGAAGCATATTTCGATTCTTTTACGCGTCGCGCGCGCTCACGACAGCGTGAAACGTGGGCGTGTGTACGTACAAGAATTATTTTCTGGCCGAGACTTTCGATGTGTCTAGGATTGCAGTTGAGGGTGCGGCGGCAGTTGGCTTGTTGCTCGAGTGACTTCTCCACCTCCGGTATACTCACTCTCTCTCTCTCTCTCTCTTCTAACGTCTAGCCGCGCGTTCCCTCTCTCACCTCCTCTCGCGAGATACGCAAGTCTCCCTCTTGCGAGTCTCCTTTTCCTCCTTGTCCCTATCCCTCCAACTCTCGAGGCCCAGATGGTGGGTATTGATCTGAATCCGGAGAGCAGATCGCCTGGAAAAACTTACCCCGCGGATACTTACCTACCTACCTACCTACCTACCTACCTACCTACCTACCTAGCTAGCTAGCTAGCTAGCTACTCACCTCTCTCACTATCTACATGCGCCCATTCAACGTACCATCACCCACTCACGTACTACACCAAACCCCCACGTAACCTTCCGCCTTACCCATTCGATGAAGGTAAATGCATTTCCGCTCGATGATTCGGCATGCGGAAACGCGCATACGTTTCGGAAAATGGCAACATACGTGGGCGCGTACTCCCGCAGTCTAATTGCGATTTGATAACAAGAAGAATTTTGAAAGACCGTGTACGTTCTTCACCGGATGTTGAAGCGAACAGTTTATCTGTCCAACGGACGCGTGAAATTCATCGAAATGACGATGCATTTTGAAGAGAAGAAAGTAAGATATCGAACGGCGCGCGGAGATTGACACTTTGTGACTTTATCTAGTTTACGTAAGCTCTCGTACATATAAGATTCTTAATGATGAGGCGGGAAAAAAATATCGTGTAAAGACGAAGAGCAATATCCGCGAATCATGACAGAAGAAATTTCATTTCTCAATCGAATTCTGCTTTTCGACGAATTTCTTTTTGGCACACAGCTGAAAGTTACAGTTGACAAAAACAAAATAAAAAATGGATCTCGATATCGAGCGAGATTTTACCGCGAAGAAACAGAAACAACTGCATCAGCGACGGTGATTTCTCCCATTATGAGTATGTCCCAGTTTTTCTGGCTTCGATGTGGCTCTCGCGGGATGGAGAAATAATGATACAGCTAATATAATGTATTGTTCTGCTTTGTCCGAGCACTTCGAAATGAGACCGTCTGCGAGCGCGGAACGGAGAATCGGAAAGAGAGAGATAAGGCAGAAGGCGTGGAACTCGCGCGCGCTAAAAACGACGGACGAGAAGAGAGCGAAATAATGGAGTGGCTTTTGCGAAAAATAACAGTTATATATCCCGTATATGAGACAGGATTGAGAAGAGCGGAAAAACAAGTGAAAAAGTGAGAGAAAAGCGGAACGCTAACAGTTCCGAGCCCCTCTTCTTTATTCGTTTAAAGACGCCGACGCAGCGACTTCTTCTTCCCTTATTATTTCGCGTTCGCGCGCTCTTTAGGAATCGCGTCTTGATTAAAAAGGAACGTTTCTTCCGCGTGGTTTTTACAGCGACACTTTTTCCTCGCCTGAAAGGAGTTTCGTGTTGTCGATTTCATTTGATGCATTTAACGGATCGGAAGAGTATTAATCGGAAGTCGTTTGAATGCGAGTGCGTATAAATGCGCGTCCACGCACAATTAAATACGAGAGACGGAGAAGACAAGATTGAAGATCACAAAATGCACAGATTTCGCATGTAAGAAAATGAAGAAAGCGCCGTGTTTTGAGAACGCGATATCGAGGAGGACGAAGATAAAGACGAAGGAGGAGAGCGAGTTTATAGAGAGAAAAGAGTATAAAGAAAGAAGAATCGTCGAAAGAGAGCCACGGTGAATTTCGGCAGAAAATATTGATAGGCTCGGCTTCGGCTGCGGAGTCACGGTCGAGTAGGCGGCTCTCTACCGAGATCTATCTTACACGTACACAAACCCGCAAGTCTCTCACCCCTCTCTCAAACCACTCTCTCTCTTTCTCTTTTCCTCTGTCGTTTACTCTCTTGGTGTCGATCCCTTTCTCTCTCTCTCTCTCTCTCCCTTCTTCTTAGTCGGAGGAGTCTCAGGAGCAGATCGATAAGGAACGAGGTTTGCCCGAGAGCTTTACGCCGGTTCACAACCTTCTTCTTCTCGTTTCCTCGACACAGCCCTCGACATCACGTTCTCGCGTGCCTCTCGCGTTCGCCCCCCGAAGCAAGAGTACGGTAGAGTCGATATCTAGGGAAGAAGCCACTGATCCCTTAACTTCCTCTTGTTCCGACATCGAAGATGCTCGGACAAGTAATCAAGGTCACATTCGAAGCGCGTTAAATCTTTTCGAAACTTGAATATTTTTCCAGTTACTAATTTTCACTAACTATGTCTATGTCATTAATAATTTCTTTGTTATACTTTTCAATGAATGAGTTTGCTCTCTTTTCATTATAATATAAGATTTTACATTACTAGTCTATCTTTCTGTGACTCACCTTTTATATCCGGATTTATTCTATTCTGGATTTAATTATGGAGGCTTTTTTTTCCTGAAAGTATTAACTTATTAATTATTATTTTATCACTGTGTCTTATTGTGAGTTACACGGGGGTGCGTTTAATGTATTAATTTTATTTTAAGGTTGTGTTTTATTTCAGTTGAGACATGTGACGAGAATATTTTGAATATTATTTTGACAAATTAATTTACGCATTAGTCTCGAGCAAGTCTGTCTGCGACAGACAGCTCAAGATCCCCATTTGAGATAAAAGATCGGCGATCGGGGACACGCAGATTCGATAATGTTCTCAGCTTTAATTCGGCGTAATGATCGACTAGACGGACAACAGTTGGCAGAAAATCTGTCGCATTGAATCTCGTCGGAATTGTATCAATCTGTCATCGCTCTCTCGCACGAAGCGGCGTCGCTCCGCTTCTATCGCGCGACTCAATCTACTGTCGAGGCGCAACCGGCTACGCTTTGCTCTCCATTACTTCCATATCATTTCGCACCCCCGGAATCTCCCGCGAGGTGACGGCGCAGGAGCGGTCCGGGCCATATGGCTGACAGTTCTTCTGGAGGACGCAGAGAGATACACACAGAGGGGTCGGCCAATAGGATGGTTGCTACTTTCATGCCACTTTCGGCTTTCCGGCCGGCGTCGCCGCGGGTATCTCCCTGTTCATCTTTCGATTATTAAATTACATCCTCATAAATAATGTTCTGCCGTACCCCTGACGAACTTATTTACTATTCCGCTGGCAGCGTCGCGGAAAAGATTCTCTTCCTCCAGACTGCCGTCAAATCGTCGAAAAATTTGTCATTTCGACTTGAGAAACTCGTCCCGAAGATATTGGCTTGTCACTTCGCTTTCTCGACGAACAACAGTTTCTCCGTGACGAATGTCACATTCGTTCGCATTCTCTCTTCGGTAACGCATTATACGATACCAACGACACGAAAAAAAAAAAAAAATAAATAAGCTTCACAATATCGCAATCTAAACGAAATTTTCCACCAGCTGTTCTAAACGCACAATTTTTTTATTTATTCGTTCTCTTGAAAACTCGTTAAAAATACAACGAAATTCCAGACAAATAGTGAGAAATTCCTTGAGTATGGGAGCGACAGAATGTCGGTGTTTAACCGAAAAGCGCGCACATATATAGACGCAGAGAGAACAATATGGTGCACCATAGTCGCGGGCTTCGTTAAAGCAGCCATATTTGCGGTACGCGAGAGCGAAAGGGAAGGAGGCCCTCCTACATTATCCGGCACGGCAGCACCCTCGGGGGTGGGCGGAGAATCCGGAGGATGGTGTCTCCACGTTGGAAACGCCAGCAGTGGCGGCGGCGCGTATCCATAACCGTCCTTTGTCTGGATAACGCAATTATTACCGCGTTTCATCATACCCCTAGCCGAAATTAGCCTCAAATGAAGTTACAATTACGGGCTTCTCCTCCCCCCGCGCATGAGAGGGAATCGGTGCGAGAGACTTTGGGGGCTACGCCTCGACGAAAACGCCGACTATGACGACGACGACGACGACGACGACGACGACGACAACAACGAACGACAAAGTCGACAGCACGACGGTGGCGGCAACGGCGCCGATAGCGACGCACGGAATCCAGGTTGCCGTGGAAACGTCAGAGGACAGACGGAACCGCAATGAAACCGGATGGTCGCTTACTCTGTCAGCCTATAATGCTTCGTCCCTTTTGTTCCTGCCCGAATACTCCTGTCCGAAGTTGTTCGAGAAACGCTCTGTACGCCGAAATTGCACGAGCGAACAGAAGTCCGAGAATTAATGAAAGAAGTCCGAGAAGACCTCGGGAAACGTCCCGCCGATCTCTCGCGCTCTTCGTGTGACAGCGCGAATTCCACGGATCTCTGCTGCGAAAAAAATGCGCGCGCGATTGCTGTTTAGCGCACGATGACTCGCGGGAAAACATACGTATAATATCCATCCGGTCATCGCGGATTGATTGAAAGTTAATGAACCGTCGAATACTCCGCTATTAATTGCTCATCACCGATGAGTAATAATCACAGGAAAGCTCCATCACGTGTTATCGTGCCGCAATCGATCTGGTGAGCAATTGCAAAACGAAATCGCGGTGTCACTTCCCACGACCTACGCCACGATCTCGCATTGGAGGTAACTTGTGATTGATGCGATGCGCGACGACTGATAATTATTTATTTCACTTCGATCGTGCGCGCGATACGTCATTGACGCTCGAAACTTCAACTAAACAGCGCGCTATTCGAGAAAAACGCGAGGAATCCCTCCCTGGGATGAATAACATTCCTGACCGTACCGCGCCGCATAATGGCGAATGTATACCATCCTCTTGACTTCCCATGATCGTCTCGAGGGGAGACGAGGTGTCGGTGCAGGGACGATACATTATAAATCGCGTGTTACATTGTGCTTAGAGGATCGTCGGTGACTGTTGACTTGCCGGTATCATTGTTGGGAACGCAGCTTTTGTCGTCAGGATGCACGGCATTGCAAACAAACACATACACGCACGCTGAGCGCTTTCGACACACATGCATGAACACACGCGTACACACACATATGTACGCAAGTTATTGTGTTGCCACTGTGACTTTAACGCAGCCACAGTTAATATAGTTGTGTACACGGAGCCGACAGCTGCCGTTTGACAATGCACCCCGCGCGCGCGTTCCTAGTAGTATATAATAATATACTTATCTCCGAGCGCGAGCAAAAACCGGGGACACTTCATCAAAATGACTGAGATGGCACACGAAATGGCGTGGCTTTGGTGTGTGTACCGTTTTAATTTATGTATCTGATACGCGATACACGCGAGCAGAGACATCGTAAAATACGATCGTGGCAATATAACAATAAGAAAATTCTTTATATACGAAATATGTACCTTTTCTCACCTTTCGTTGTGAAAAAAAAAAGACTTAATTTAAAAGAATCAACTTACCACAATTTAAATGCAGATTGACACAATTTTAATGTGGATGTGCAAAATCAAGGAATTTGCTTTTTTTTTGTTCAGAATTAATTTACTCTGTGATTTGTGACGCACATGACGCGTCTCGCAACTCAAAAAACGCGAACTATGACATTGCGGGGATGGCGGTTGCTTTTGTTTAAGAATAACACCTTAGCGCATATCGCGTTGGAGCGCCAGGTAGCGCGCGCCTGTTTGGAATATATTACAGACTCTTTTTCTTTCTCTCGCTTGTTTGTTCGTCCGACAGAGAAGGAACGAAAGAGAAGGAGAGAAAGAGAGAGTGAGAGAGGTGGCGGAACATCAGGATACACCTTTTCCAGCTATTGTGCGGCTCTGAAGGGCGTACAATAGCCGTGGAGCGAGTCCCGTATTGTGTCTACAGCTCAGCGGAACAGTTCTGCGACTCTGGCTGTCGCTTTTGCCTTCGTCTCTCTCTCTCTCTCTCTCTCTCTCTCTCTCTCTCTTTCTCTCCCTTTCCCTCTATCTCTATCTGTCTTGCCGCGGTACTCGCCATCCCTCGCCGATCCTTCTCCCACCTTTGGAATTAACGAGAGAGGAGTTCCGTTTTGATCCTATTCGCGGACCATGGACGGAGCATCTGCCCCGGGACCGCTAAATCCTCAAAAGCCCCTTGAAATCTCCCGCAATCCGCCGCGGCATATAATGGACCGTAATAACTTTAAAGCTCCACATTAACGCCGCGAGAACGCGAAACGCCCTAATGCGCGTTTAACCGCGATGAGATCCACAATCATCCGATCCTGTCGTCGGAAATACCGGCACGAATTGATGCCATTTTATACGTTAAAGACGCGAGCGCGATGATGGCATAAGCAACGGCGCGAATTATATAAAAGTCGATGGGAAAGAGAGCGATGAGAATTTCGGCTTGAGTTGTTGGGGATTGCGTGTCGTTGTGTTGTGATAAATAAATGTGTAAAAAGTAAATGTGTCGGTAAAACGTGTAACGTTTGCAAAATTATCGCGTCACATTCAAGAATCGCGCGAACATTTGGACCCCTCCGTTTGTACGCAAAACTCTTTTGACAAATTTCGAAATAAATTGCTGTTGCAATTGATTGATTTTTTTACGTTTATCACAAAAGATTATTATAAGAAACTTTAAACAAATTTCAACGTTTATTTTTAAATCAATACATTCCAATGAGGCCGGCGCAAAGATCCAAGTCATCGCAAAGTGAAACATGTTTCGCAACGCTAATAAAACATTGTTTCTTCTCTTTGGCGATCGGTACACGCAGATAGGCCGCGCGCGATCGCGAGATTCAGCGGCGCTTTGAGCGATCAATAACGGCCGACGCCTAACGAACGCCACGATAATTGACAATTACAGATAGTTTGCGCTCGCATCACAATCCGGAAATCCCTCCCCCCCCCTCGTGATATCCACTCGCGCGTGTACACATCCGCTAACGAGCGTTATGAGCTCATTGACAACCATCGATTGCTTCTTCTCGCCCACATCGCCGCGGTCAAGATCCACGCCCGTCGGCGGTCCGGAATATTTGTTTTTTTAACTCTAGATCATTGATCCTTAGCAACGTACATACGTGGAGAAACTTGTCGTAAAGTATAACCACACACAACTCGTCTCTCGAAACGATTAAACCGCAGCGTCGACCGCGCGCACTCGAGATCTGAAGAAATTAATCCCGATCCGTGAGAGGAAAATTTAAATCCGCCTAGTCACCAACCCCCGACGGAGGAAGAGAAAGAGAGAAAGAGAAAGAGACGTCGGAGGTTGGAGAACGCGCCACCATGATGGCGGTGGTTACGGCGGCGGGAGCAGCTAGGCGGCACCAGCGAAATGCGATAAAGTTGGCGTAGAGGTAATTTGAGTATAAAGTTTTATTCGCAATAATTTAGCCGGACGGATGCGGGGGTGGTTGAGGGCAGGATCGCCTAAGTAAGGAGAAGGGTGTACTCCCCTCTATCCGTTTCTGGGAAGCGTGCGGGAGAGTGTGGGTCATATATTTGATGGGATACTTGGCATAAAGTCGCGGCATAAAAGTAATGCCGGCATTAAAGTTTGTGGTTCCAGAGCTGCCGCGCACAAAACCCAAACCCATCTCAAACCTGCACCTATCTCCTGTTTTCCCGCTGAACGTCGACCGTAGTGACTGCCTACGATTTTCCTGGCCGTGACGGGGATGGCAGAAGTAGCGAGACGCGAGTTTCCATCATCCCGACCTGTGCGATACTCGCGGCGCATTCAGACACAGATCTCTGTTGGGTTTCCGCAGTTTTACTACAGTTTGTTTCAGAAATATAAATTTTCTGTTCGCGACAGAGAAAGCTATTTGATATTATCGATGACATTCAGAAAGATGAAAAACCGCCGGTCGTGCTCGAATCATCTCAAGTAATAATAATTTACAATATCTCACTGGTTACAAATAGATTTCGTAATAAAACAAAATGTAATTTTTGTAGATATGAAAGTATACATCGCTATAAGAAATGAGATGAAACGAGGCGAAAGATAGAAATTAACATTGTGCACAGTAGACGAAACTCCTGTTACTGCTTTCTTTTCTTCACCCCTTTTTACGCAAACTTTTTTCTCGGTATCTATTATCTCTCGGTCGGTTTAAGCTCTATCGTGGATTTCTTCTCCGTTCTTTCTGTTCTTAAATTTCTGAGTACAATCCTATTTTTAAGCGGCGTGTGACATCTATACGTACTTAAAACGAACGGCAAGGAAGCTTGACTTCGGGGTGGGAGATGGCACTTCGGGGTAGGGTAGCAAAAGCAGTTTAGTTCAGGAGTGGCCGTTGGGGAACGATCTGACGGCGCCAGGGGAGGCATAGCTCCTTCCCATGTGGCACCCCCGACATGCTCTACCCTCATAATTCTACCAAGCCTTCCTCCGAGAGGCGCCACCTCCGGTTTCTCTTAGGCGTCGTAACTGTGAGAACGAAGGAGAATGTCGTCCGCGGAAAATCCCCTTTCTCCTCGCCGAATGATCGGAGAACCTCTTCTTCTCCCGACTCTCGAACACTAACGAAAACCACCGCATGATTTTCCGGCGACGGAGGAGTTGCAACTCCTCAACTCGCAAATCCGCACCGAGTGGTTGTGCGAACTGAAATGTAACTTTATCACGCGCAACCACTGAACGCAACTTGTGTCAAGATTTAAGCTAGCGGGAAACACAGCTGCGATTACGAATATTTTATTGCTAAACATTGCGTGGTGTTGTAAAAAAGCCAATTATTGTGACGGTTGTAATATGTTGTTTGCGGAAAATGATTTCCGTAACGTCAGTCAATATTGTTTTCTTCTGCAATTTACACGTCAAATTTAAATATGTTGAGTTTGATTTATAAATGTTTAAATACAAGAGAAAAAAAACTAAGATGGCGAAATCTGTGTTGAAATTGTCGGAGAGCGCGCGCATGGTTTCGAGCCGCAGATCGCAACAGAAATCGCCACGGGGAAGAGTGCGGAAGAAAAGGCGCACTCAATGATTAGATGAAGTGCCGGAAAGGGGAAAGAGAAGAAAAGAGGAAAAGACAAAGAGAAGAGAGAAAAGAACAAGAGCGGAGAATCGAGCACGAAGGGAGAAACATTGTAGCGTCAGGAAAATGTTGGGGTTACGTCGTACGAACTTCGTTCTCATCCACTCGCTTCTCTATTTTTCCGGCAACCTCTGCCCATAAAAGGCTCTCTCTCTCTCTCTCTCTCTCTTTCTCTCTCAGACTGCCCTTAGCGGTGTTCCTTGTTTTCGCGCGATCGATACGGTTTCTCCCTTTCAAAAATAATGCTTTTTTGTTAAAGATCAAATGTTCTATCTTGTGAACAGAATCTGTCTCTCTTTTTCTCTTTTATCTAAAAGAAATCTTCAAAAAATAATAATCGACTCTCAATTCTGACT
Source organism: Pseudomyrmex flavicornis (assembly GCA_014825475.1). Classification (NCBI taxonomy): domain Eukaryota; kingdom Metazoa; phylum Arthropoda; class Insecta; order Hymenoptera; family Formicidae; genus Pseudomyrmex; species Pseudomyrmex flavicornis. The sequence goes on from QVNW01001207.1 coordinate 14,472, forward strand.
AAATTTAATTGCTTTTTTGTTTTACACAAATATATAAATTTTTTCTACAATACCACAGTAAAACAATAATATAATTGCAATCGGCTTACGCAAAAAACAACGCAACCACTCCATTAGTTTTCGAAACGAGTTACCTCACTTTCCGTCAGTGGCATAGAAAATTACCGACCGGTATTGCTGATATTTAGCAATGCATCGATAACAAGCGTGTTCATAGAGAATTACATTAATTAGGGCGTCGAGAAGCACCGGGCGCGTAATGAATTTTAACGCAAAAGCAGCGTTCTCTCATTCGGCCCGTTCTTCAAAAGCGCGCCGTGTTGTCGCAACGGTTCGCGCCATCTGTATTGCGATATAATCTGCACCTGTTGTAGCAAAAGAACTGCCTCCTTTCTTCGGATACCGTTGCATTTATTAGATCGTCGATTACGCTCATTATGCCGCGCGAGTTAATTCGTTACGTGCTGCTTTGCGGAAGCCACGCGCCTGATTTTCATCATTCACGAAATGCCTCTATCGCGTTTCACCGCGGAAAAATAATAACGCATCGCTGGCTATAATAGGTAGCGAGCGAGCACGGCAATATCTTCATCACATAATGTCGTAACACGTATATGGAAACGTGTCTTGATAGAAATTATTATTATTATTATTATTTTTTTTTTTGCAGATTCTCTCGTAAGACAGAAGTTTTGTCTGCGTGCAATAATTTGTTTTATCGAAACTATATTTCGTCTATATTGAAACTTTTTTCAGTCAAAGTTTTGATGAGATCTTAATCCGATCTCTGTATTAATGCGACGCGATTAAGCAAATATACAAAATTAATCAGATCGACGTTATCGAAAATCATGACAGCTATTTGTTAGTCCAGGTGTGAAGCTCTCATGTGTGGGGAGCGACGCCCGATAACTCGTCGGTTTAGGATCGTTGGTGCCCCGGCCACCCTAGAGTCTAACCTTGATAAGGATCGCTGCTAATTGTTGCGAATTGGTGAAAGTGGCGAACGAACGAGGGAAGTTGGGCAACAGGTGTCATCTGATTGATCGCCGTTGCTCGCACCCCCACGATTACCTAGCCCACAAACACATCCGCAAGCAGAAACGAAGGACTTAATGTCGATCCATTACGTACTGGCCCATCCCAACGAGAAATCGTTGACCTGACACGCTCCGAAGTGCATTACGAAACGAAAAAGGACAATTGCCGAAAAAAGAGCGACACGTCTACTACAATTCCACGAGCTCCTGCGTATTGAATATATCACACTTTATCTTATTTCTGCGAAATAATCAACTGCGCGCACTATAATTTCGATTAGATTATCCGAATAATTTACGTGTTTTAGTAACATAATATTTATAATATTTGAAAAGAAAATTAGAAAAAATTTAATTGGTTGCTAAGCCTAAGAAAATTCCCCGAGTTGTTATAGAATAAAAATTCACTTGAACGATCGATTATTTGTTCGAGAAACGGCGCAGTTACAAATTGTTCGTGCTCCATACGTCACGTTACATAGAAATTGTCGAGTTACAAGCCGCGCTTTGGCAAAATGTGAGCTCGGCTCAGCGCTCACTCGTTATCGCGCGTGTTTCGACACGGGATTTGTACGCCCTGCAGGAGCGGCAAAGCGACTCCGGCCATTATCGAAGCGAAGAATGTTAAATCATCCAAGACCAAAAGATCCTAATTGTCGAGCCGCGCGGCGCGGATTTTGTTCGCGCAAGATTAGCAGCGGTGCCGCCGAGAGAATATTCGCCGGGATAATTGATACCGACGTCGAGAGAACGGCTGATCATTGAAACTGCACGCGCAATATATCATGGATAATAAGCAACCGGTGCGCACACGCCCGACTCGGGGGTGGAAGAAGGAGGGAGTCGGAGATGGCCACTTCGTTATAACATCCGTGACGCGGTGACTCTTCTCGATGCGATTACGATACGATGCGGCCGAGTTTCGCAAAGTCATGAAGGTAGCGGACGATGGCCCCTCCGTTCAGGAACAATAGCGAAACTGCTCGCGTCTCTTTGTCATGTGTGACAACGAGCACGCTCGTGCGTGTATCGTGCGCGGGTTCGCGGTAGGTAGATAGGTGAGGTGGAGATAGGTGAGTCTTGGGAGAAGAATACAGATACACCGAGAAGTTTCCGAGGAGAATAATCGTGCGCGAAGTGACTCGCGTAATCGTAATTAATCATCATGTAACTCGTGACTCGCGGATCGGTATCGCATAGGGCGGCTCCGCCAGTTATCGCTACCAGAGTCAAACGGACGTTCGGGCTCGCGTTCTAAACGGCGATGTCGGGATTTATGATCAGCCGTGATAGAATTGGAATGAACAATCGTTACCTGCGTCGAGGCAGCTCGTTTCTGCTTCTTCCGCATTGAACGTAATAGGCACTCATCGAGGAAGCGAAGAGATCATTTTCAGAAGAAATGTTTTTGCGATAGACGTATACATGTTCTCTTGCGAGAGAGAGAGAGAGAGAGAGTTAACTTGAAAACTTCTGCGATTGAAATTATTACTCACATTTTCCTCCTGTACAAAAAATCTCTATAAAAATCGAAGAAAAATTAGGAAAGAGTGACGGCAAATTTCGCTCATTTTTTGGACCTCGAATTTCAAACTTTTTTTCATGGCAAATAGTACTATATGATAAAACATTAATCCCAGTAAAATTTTAAGATGAGCATTAGGCACGCGGTTTCGAAGACACAAGGGGATGAAAATGATTATTTCCAGTCAGAGTAAAGTGTTAAAATTTGATTAACCAAAATGTAATATTGGATATGTTCAGTGGATCATCCATGATCCATTAATATTTAATCAAATTTAATCAAATTTTAACACTTTGCTGGAATCGGCAGAAACAAAAAAAAGATCGATATATCGATATGCGATATATATCGATATGCGATATATATGACAAATCTTATTCCTGCTCAAAACTTTCCTTTATATCTCCGGAACCGTGCTCATCTTAAAATTTCTCTGGGATTAATGTTCCATCATATAGTACTATTTGGCATAAAAAAAAGTTTGAAATTCGAGGTCCAAAAAAAATGGGCGAAAAAACACGTCTTTTTGCCATCACTCTTTACTCGAAGGTTTTGATTATTACAATTTACTACTCCGCGTATAAATTTGAGAGAAGCCAATTAAAGTATTTCCAATAAATTTTGTATTACTAGCAACACAAGCGCATTAAACAAGCGCGCGTGCGATTACTTTATTTAAAAAAAAAACGCAGTTACGCTCTCACACGCGTAATCGAATTAGTAATCCATCGGTAATCGGCCTTCACCTACATTTAATGTAAAATGATTGTTAGCTAATTTTATCGATCTTACCTTTTCGTAAACGGAATAAAGAATAAAATTTAAAAAATAAGACGCGACGAATATAAATTTTTTTAAATTAATTTAACACATATTCTCTCAAACGTGTTTGAAGGGCGGTTCACGCGAATTAACAATCGCGTATAAACCACAGCTAATCGTTCGATATCTTGATCTTCGTTTATCGCCGCTCGAGACTGTTGAAGCGCGCGTTCGCGAGAGGAAGATCTTGCCTCACAACAATGCAAGCCTCATCATCGATCTCGAGCGCGAATCGCCTCGATATAGACTTGGAATTAACAATCGGTACTTGTGTGCCACACCATTGTTGCGCTATGAAGTCAGTGTGTATTAATAGATAAAGCGTAGTAGAATACATTTGCGCGCTTCGGCTTTGCCGAAAGCGTTTTCAATTCGAGATCGAGATCGGCGAATGCCGGCCGGCGTCGCGATTTATTAGCGGCCGTAGCGTGATCTAAACGAATTTTTAAAAAAAGGAACAGAGAAAAAAGAGAAAGAGAAAAAAGAGTTTCTCGGTGAGATGGCGGTTTTGCTACACAGTGTGCCTGACCTATTGTTCGCAGAATCGTGAGGAACAAGGCGGCGGAGAAGGCGAAGCACGCGCATCAGCAACAGCAAGCGCAGCAGCAGCAAGGTCAGCAGCAAGGTCAGCCAGGATCGGGCGGTTCTGTTTCTGTAATAGCACATGCACCTGCGACGGCGGCAGGTCATCCCGCCGCCACCGCTCCCAATGCCTACAGCATCAGTGGCATCCTGGGCATCCCGGCGCACCACCAGGATCCCAATGGCAACAGTATCAAGAGGAAACGCAGCGTTGACGGTGAGTCACTCACGACTCTCCTCCTCTCTCTCGTGTCGCTGACCCCGCTGCTCCTTCGGCTCGCGTCTTCTCGTACTCACCGCGCACTGTCATCGTGTAACATTATTCAGTACTGAATCCGATGCCTATTATCGACTGCGAGGAATCACGGAACGAAGCGCGTTTTACGAGAGAGAGAGAGAGAGAGAGAAAGAGAAACAAAAATTAAGATATTAATGTCGCGAGTATGTTATATGTACAAATTAAATAGTCGCAATTTATTTCTTTTTATAACGTTTCAATATAGTTACAACTCTATTGTTGCTTCTGTTAAATACGAATCGTTTCGAGATGCCGGAACAAGCTGCCGCTTACGAGAATTAGCGATGCAAGTTTTAAGTATGAAATAGAATATTATTTATTACTTCCGTATTTACGGCCTAATGAATCAGCCTGAGCTGAATAAAGTTCACTCTGAGGAGACATAGACAATGGAGAAGTTGAACAATTTCACAAAGACTCAAATGTTGGTATTACGGTGACATTACGAAAACCGTCAGCAGTGTAAGTTGCGCGTGTTTATTTTGGGCGTGTGTGCGAATAATTCATGAATAAATTCTCATTGCCTTACTTACCCGCGAGACAAAGGCTTTTGAATTGTGTTCTATCCAGTTATGCTGTCTATTAAAACTGACACGCAAAGACAGGAAGAAGAGACTCAATTGCAGTTTAACGACACACAGGCGCTTTATAAATGACTCTCTTCGTTCATGTAAAGTTCATTTATAATAAAACCGGTAGATGTGTAGCAAAAAAAAAAAAAAACCAAAAACAAAATCATTATGTAAATATTATAATATAAAACGAGTATATATTCAATCACGAAATTAAAATTGATCGAGGAACATTTAATTTACACAAAAATACGTGACACGAAATTGCCTAGTGCGTAAGAATCCATTTAGAAATTTGTCTATCCGGACAAATATTTTTGAGCCGAGACGTTTTCTACGCGCTCATTTGTGAACGATTGAGCCACTTGGAGCACTCGTTGCCCCGAGCAAACCAAGATTAGCTGCACACACAGCAAGGTTATCAGTCAAACGTCGCCGAGCACGTGTTGCGATTCATTCTGCTGTCATTGCGTGAATAACGCGGCCTGAAATATTCTTGACACGTGCCGCGTACACGTGACCGACGACGATACTTCACCGCCGCGAGAGAGAATTTTTGGCGCCGATCAATCCTCAAGAATTGCGCGCGGATTATTTTATTTTACAAGAGATATTGTTGCAAAATAATTCTCTTTGTAATTCTGTAAGGCAGTAAACACTTCTGTCCACTTCAGCGGAGATGACTAGAAAACTAATTCGATCGTCGTCCGCAGAACGATGAATTCCGTCGCACGATATGTCGCAATTACGACGCGCGTTTTCGACGACGAGCGATGCATGAGCGAGCGCGGCGCGCAGAGCGAAAAGAGAAAACCGCGTAAGTGCGTAAGCTCGATCAAAATTACGGCAGCGCGCGCGTTTCGCGGCGAGATGTATCGATTCGTAGGCAGAAGCGTGATGCGGTGCGCAGTGTGCGCGATGATACACGGGTAATTCAATATAATCGGATTATGAGAGCGGCGATACGCGGCCGCAATAGCGGTCGCGTCCGCGGTGAGAGCACTCAGTGTTTTGCGAGCGCGTGCTCGTGCCGAGGGTAGGTACGTAGGTAGGTATATATATTGGATTATAAACTTCACAGACCACAGGCGACTTCTCTTCTGGCACCGACGACACATTAGCCTCCCTATCCTCTGGGGAGATCATTGACGTACACGTACATACATATATATACACACACACACACATATATATATATACATATATGTATGTATATGTATGTATGTATATGTACGCGTACCTCTCCTAACTATTCGGAATTCCAACGAGCGAGTGTACGGCGAATTGTTCCGCGCGTTTCCTTCGTGGCTGTGCCACGTCAAAAATCGATCGTCGAACATCGTGCGTTAACTCGATTGTTAGATGCATCAAAGTGCGTGATTGATTTTATTTCACCTTTTGAAAGCGATGAAAATTTGTTGCGTATCAGAAGTACTTCGTTACAATCAGTTAAAACGCTAAAAAAAAAAAAAAAAAAAAAAAAAAAAAAAAAAAAAAATGTGCGAGTTTTTACTCGCAATTTGAGATCCGTCGGTCGAGAAAACTCTCTCCGGCATAAAGCAACACCGGTCGCGGCCATTATTAATGCGTTCGACGAAAGAGTCAAGACATACTCGAATCCGAATTTCCCGAAGCTTATTACGAATTTACGAACGGTCTCTCGAGGGAAGCATTGCAATCTATTGGGGCTGTTTGTTGTCGCGTTACATCTGCGCGATTCTGCGCCCCATGTAGAATCCCAGAGAGTGAGAGAAAAAGAGAGAGAGAGAGAGAGAGAGAGAAAAAGAGAGAATCCCAGCGTGTCCCACCCTATATAACCACTGGACGCAGGGGACACGCCGTGGGGGCCAGATTTGCCCCAAAGTCCATTATTACCCGTGTATTGTATTGCTTAACATTGACTCAATTGCTTTCGAATAACGCGAGCAAGAGCACAAGCTCGCGCAAGCGCGCGCGCGCTTTGCCCTCTCGAGTATCAATCGAATTATTCGACTTGCTGCTCTTTCGAGGGACGCGCTGACCTTTCTTCCGCGCGACGTAATTCATTCGTTGTCAAATCTGTCGGCGACCCGCATCTTGGAGTTTAACTTCTCCAAGTTTGGACAAAAAAAAAAAAAAAGGATAGGCTTGATTTAATCTGTAAATATATAAAATTTATGTTTGAATTTCAAACACAAGCTTTGTGCGTGTGCGCAGTAAGATCGATTTGAATTCGACAGCGTAATAAAATCAGTCCTCGCGAATCAGTGCCCGCTCCCGTGCAATTTTACTACTTTTACTCATATATCCGAATCCCGGCGCTCGTATGTAACTCCTAACAGAGCAAAGTGGAAACGGTGACATTCTAGGAAACTCCAGTAAAATCGTAACATGGTACGCGCGTTTGTACGCGCGCGATGCAACGCGACCGCGATTAATTCGGCCGATCGAATCGTAAAATTCGAGCGGGACCGGGAACGGGAAGAGAACGTACGCGGGGCACCGCCGCCGCCGCCACCGCCGCTGCCGGTGTTTGAAACGAGGGTTTTATAGCGGTTCAGGAACAAACCCTGCCGCTCGAATGGTCGGGATCGTCGCTCTTGGCCAGCCGGACAATCACAACTGGACAGGGAGGTTTAACGAGCCCCATGCTAGGCGCACCCCGTCCGTCCCACCCTCGGATGGTCATTTAATTATTCTAGATACTACAGAACCATCTACCCCACCAGTGACGTTACGTCTGTCTACTATCGTTCCTCCGTTACCCCTCTTTCTATCCCGTATACATAACTCTCACCGGTCGGTTCCGTTCTCGACCTCTCACCCCCGGCAAGGGACTCGCGATGACCGCCGCCACCCTCTACCCCTTCGTCACTAAAATAACGACACTCGTCCCACGTGTCTGTTCCTATATTAAACCGCCGGGACGGACGGGAGATAATAAAGACATATAATGGAATCGAAATTGTTTCTCTATCTATCAATGCCACACGCCGTCTATGCGCGAACCGCGCGCGTCCGGCTCACACGACAGATTCAATTTTGTTTCGCCCGGCCACGTTTAATTTGTGTCTTGATTCGTGGGTAATACGACCGCGCGCGTATCGGCGTCCGATCTGCGTGTGAGTGCGGCTGTACGTGCAATAACGCTTGCTGTCTCTGATGCGCCATCGTTCGCCGATCCATTTCCCTCGCGCGTTTCGAAATTATTCTCATTTACCCTCTCACGTTCTAAAATTATCAAATACCGCAATACCGCCGGAAATATCGTATTACACCTACGTCTAATATTGAAAAACACACTGATTTGTTTGTCGTTGAATAAATAGCGTGTAAATTTCTGTTGCAATCTGAATTAAAAGCGAATTCTCTGGATTTCGAAAAGTGCAGTTTTTCAAATGATTACAGATGATAATCGCGACCTGAACGACCACGCCGAGAATGATCTAAAGAGGCAGAGAAGCAACTACAACGGCGATCAGCTATATTCGAATGTGAGTATAGAAAAAGTTTTTAAAACATTTAAATGCCCTTCGACGCAATCGAAAAAATCCTCATTAAAATATATTTAACTCCGAAACAACTTGTTGTATCGCGTAATCTAAGGTAACTAAGAGCATATGCATTGAAATTTTAGATCGCAAACTCCAAATAGCATATTCTAATTAAAACATCTTAATCAATCAAAAGCGCGCGGAGAGTTTCATAGAATCTCTGCATAACTCTTGGGCAACCCTTGCGGTAATCGCGGGATCGAGTGGGACCGAGTTACAACATCCAAGTCAATCTTGGCGCTTGTTCTCGGATGTCCCTCCAACTCGTGAACTTCGACTTCAGGTTCCGCCGGTTCTGTGTTGCAGCTGTGGTCGAGTAAATGGAGCATCAAGGACGAGCACAAGCTCTTGAACGAGCTCGGCGGCGGCGGAGGCGGCGGTGCGACCGGCGGTACGAACGGCGGTGGAAACGGCGGCGGCGGTGGTGGTGGCGGTGGAGGCGGCAGTGGCAACGGTGGCGGAGGCGGCGGTGGTGGTGGCGGCGGCGGCGGCAGTTACTATGAACACGGTGGATTTCCCGGGAACGCTATTGCCACCTCCGCCGAGCTGTACGACTCCCTGGGCACCATCAGCACGATGACGCAAGCGCAGACGCCCCATCTTTACACTCCGCCCTTGGGGGGCACCATAGGTGAGCGCGCCCGTTCTCTCTTACTCTCTCTCTCTTTCTCTCTGTCTCTCTCTCTGTCTCTCTCTCTCTCTCTCTGTCTCTTTTCATTCTCCAGCACCCTCTGATACTCCTTCATCCCTCCGTCAGCGTGTCCCTCTTTTTCTCTCTTTCATTCGCCGTTGCTCCTCTCACACGGAAATTCAGTATGTGCACCACAATCTCTTATACGTAAAATGCCGTTTTTTATACCGAATCTTATTCCTTCACTTTTTCTTTCTCCTTCCCCTCTCGCGCTTTCTCAAGACTTCCATACATTCTCTCTCTTTTTCTCTTTCGTTCTCTTCTATCTCTTCTCCCTCTTCCCAGCCATTTCCTCTGTCTCTCTTTCTCGTCTCCTCTCAGTATACTTATTGCGGCTTACGTCTTGCTTTGCACACCCATATCGGCTAAATACATGGCTTTAATAATGCATGAACTGTGCTGAGCAGCGGCAGAAGAGGTGGCGGAAGGCTCCACGGTGGTTCAGCGTTTTCAGAGCTTTGGGGAATACCGCTCTCACTTCTCTATCAGCCGTATATCTCTCCCTTCTTTCTCTCTTTCCTCTTTATCTCTACACTTGCGTCTTTGTTCTTAACTATTTATTAAAATAATGTCGCTTGAGAGGATATCTCGTTTGGGAACTCTCTTTTCCACCCTCTCTATTCTCGCTTATATACTTCCACATCACATTCTACATATAATCACACTCTTTCACGCTGTCTTTCTTTTCATTATTCCATTCTTCATCTCGCTCTCTTTTCTTGCGCCGTTTAAAGGCGTTCGATCAGCGGCGGAACGTATATACAAATCGTATGTGTGTGTGCGTGTATATATATATATATATATATATATAAATAACGAGCTATTGAAAAGTAACCGCGCGATACACAACACACAAGCGCGGAACTTTCTCCGGCAGCACGTGTTGCGAACAACTCGGTCACGCCGCGTCGCGTTGCTCCACGCCGCGAATTCTCTCGATCGGCGCTTTTCGGAATAGACGAAGCGAGGCGTGTAACGGCGGTTTCATCTCATGAAATTCAATTCGACGAATTCTTTATCCTAAATCGAAAGATTTTTGAAGAACTGTTTGCGATCGTACGGTTTACAGCTCTGCCTCATCGTTAGCGAGACAAAATCCACGTGAAATATTTTGCGAGTTACACGTGCGAGTACGTGTGCATTTCGATATTATATCAAACGTGTCGTAAAAGCGCAAAGATCAATTGTGATATCGCGTATCAACCGTATTATAAATTATTATTTTTGTCATTTTCTTTCAACAAACAATTTTTTCACGTAAGAAATGTTCGTTCTTTCGCGAGAACCCGTTTCTACTTGACGAAACAATCTTTTTAACGTTCCGCCTTGATCGTCCGTCGACGATACGAAAACCGCAATAACGGAAAAATGGGGGTACTTCCCTTAATAGCAGGTGGTACTTTGACGCCGCTCGCGCCACTGACGATGCAAGAACTAAAATTGAGCCAAACATTGGACGGGGCTAACATGTCTCCTTACCACACCACCGGTGAGTTCGCCACCTCTTTAGTTCTCTTACGGTCGCGTCGAGTCATGTACACCTGTTTTCGCTGAGCATACGGTTTTATTCAGCCTCTCTCTCAGATATGTGCGTGTCCAACTAATATGTCCATTTAAGTGTGTACTATTATGTCAAGTGTTCAAGATGTTAACTTTTACCGCAAAAAAATCAAGCGGTATTTCCCTGTTTCTCCCGTCTTTGAGGATCCTCCTATATATTATCCAAAATAACCACTTTTATTAACCACTGTATTTTATATATGTCCGACGAATCGTGTTGCTGAAAAATGTCCTAAACCAAAACATAAACCAGGAACATGTTGCACAGCTGTTTTAACGCGCAAAAAGATAATAACATTTGTGTATTGTTTTTAAATTTTATATTACATTCAATTTCTACGCCAAAAACGATATGTTGAAAAGCCATATCATAAAGAAGTCGTTATAAAATATTGTTTTTAAAGAGAATTGTAAAATTTGATTTGTTTTTTTTTTTTGCAAAATATTCGTAATTAAACATAAGATTTCAAGTTCCTATTTTCTTCCCGATCTTTCCCCCACCGAAACAGTTTAATTAAGCTTTAGACGTAAGGCGCTGATCGTTAGCTAGTGCTTGACTCGAATGTCGTGTTGTGTTGTGCATGGCCATAGCAGAGAGCAGTACCGTCGCAGTATCGTATGTCGGGGTGGGGGCCGGTGGGGGCGAGCAAAGTCCTCCGATTTCGTTGCAGAACGAGACAAACGCCACCCCCGCGGCCCCCAACACTCCCGGAGGGGATCCCGGACTGACGGTCTTGCAGCCGCCAGTTTCTCAGCCCCAGGTAGCCTCTGCGATACCGCCATACTCGACGATGCTCCCAAGTTTTGGACACTACGCCACTGGTAAGTACAACCAGAAAACGCTTGCTTAACTGTTCGTTAAGGACAAGCGCGCTCGTGTACCCTCCGGGGGTTGAACCGAGCCCGGCGGTACAGTCGGAGGGTAAGTCAGAGCTCTATTTCAGGAGCGCTGATTTACCAGTTCGAGGCGACGAGCAACGACAAATTTTGTGCCGGAAGAACGGCCCTTATCCATTGACGACAATCGCGTACCAATGGATGATATTACGACGATTATTATTCTTATATAGTTAATGTATTGAAATTATAATATGTATCCCATATAACTATGCTTCTTTTTGTTTATTTTTTTTCGTTTCTATAAGTAATATGAGTAAATTGGTTTACTGTTAAGGTGACTAGATCTTTCGTCATCGATTTCGGGACACTCCATTTTTGATAAGCAAAAAAAAGAGACAAAAAAAAAAAAAAGAAGAGATTATTAAATTTTTCCACGTACTTTATTACTGCACAAAAAAGTTAGTGTTAAAAATCGGAGCAGAAGATCAAAAATCGGGAGTGTTCCGTGAATGAAATCAATACGGATAGTTATTTTATTGTGTGCTACTTATTGTTTTGCTCAGGTTGTAAAAACAAGTTTGTTATTTTTATTCAGCACTACAATTAAAGTAATAAATGTATGTACATAATAAATGTATATGTATTAAGTCTGTTGCGAATTCCACTTGTAATGTAAGAGCCCATTTTATTCTTCATCGCTATAGTGCATTTTTGTGCGAGTGCACCTCGAGACCAGTTTCAAAGACAAGGATCTTTCCACACTCTTCAATGTTCAATTTGCAACAATATGCAATTTGTTTTGCGCGCAACGTCAGCTGACGCAATCTGCATCTTGCATCGCTCAAATTAGAAGCCATTGAAAAGATTGTATTATTACATTTACGCGATAAAAATTGCATGTTGCTGCAATGAACGTTGCATAGTGTAAAAAAAAAAAGATCTCAAGACATTACGCGTTAATTGTTGATACGCTTAAACAAAACAAAAAACACACACACACAAATGCTAGTAACGCCAAACTGCGCTAATCAGTTTATCACTGACGTTTGTTTAGGTGGCAGCGATTACGCATACAGCGCTGCGTATTCTCAATACTCGAGTGCGCCGTATAGCGGCTACGGTTACGGGGCAGCGACAAGCGGGTTGCTCAGTAAGTAAACAGTGAGTATGAGTACCGATAGATTAGGGTCATCAAGGAAAATACAAAACGTAATAAAAAAAAAAAAAAAAACATTCTCGGTCACGCCGCCGATAACGACGTGTCGGAACGAGAAATACAATCAGATCAGTCGACTTATATTGCGTAACGGTCGCGCGAAAACCAACACCTTATTTTTAAAATAACGCGCGCGACTGCTATAATCATATTCCTCGTGATCTACGGCGATGGCTCGAAGAGATGTGTGCATATTAGCTTCTTGCAAAAACTTCATTCCGCTGCAGGTTACGCTCATGTGAACAGCGCACACGCGAATACATAATTTCTCGCGATCGAAACTATAAGTACTTTTGTTCCCCTCGTTTCTCTCGTTAACGCAACTCGCGCAATTCGACTCGCGTCAGATATAATATCGAACTGGTTCCAAAGAACTCAAAAGGTCGTTTGTTCTCAGTCCGGTTTCTAATAATAATTCCGATTCAATGTTCCGTCCTTCGTAACGCACACACACTATATATATATATATATGCGGAGATATCGCGATATCCCCGGATATCCAAGCGCAAGAAGGGAACAATATGTACGCGCGTAAGAAACGTAGAATAGAATGATAAATCTCTTTTTTTGTTTCTATCGGACACGCGATACGTTACCAACCCATATCTGCTCGCAACACGTAATGCAGATACCGTTTGCGATATCGCAACGCTCTTTTTCTCTCTCATGCGCCCTTATACGCGCGCGCGCGCGTGTTTAGCGCTTCTTTCTTCTCGTTCTTGATATTCCACGCGACCGTTACATGAATGCCGTAATTAAACGCAAACATGAGAGATAAGTGCATCGCGGAAAACAATTTATTCCGTTTCAATAACGCGCGCAACGCACGCACACACATTGTGTGTCGACATGCACAAAACAAAAAAAAAAAACAAAGAAAACGTTGCGGCGAAGAAAGCGTCTTGAATATAACGCGGCGTTGAAATTACGCACGGAACGAGAAATTTTCAAATATGCAACATATAAATAGATGTTTTTATTCGTCAAACGGAATCGTTCTTCTGCGCAATCTTGATAATAATTTAAAGGCGAGTGATCGTGATAATAATTTAATATCATCGCGAAATCGACTGTCAATGTGGATGTTAAACAGGGTTTTGTATAAGTAAGATAAAAGCGGGAGGAAATGCGCCAGCTTTTGTACTGTAGATGCCAAATTTTCTTGTAATCTCTTTCGTAAGATACGGTTTAAATAGAAGAGATGTGCGATTACATAAACAGTCTCTACGTAAATAAATTTTGTTTTGTCCAATAATATCAAAGTAAAATTAACATTTATACTTTTTATCTCCGCATACAGTAACTGTCTTGTAATATTTCGCGCTTTCTAGCTCAAATCTGAAATCGAATGTTTTATTGAGAAATAAATATGAACGCTAAGATATTACGAAAACTATATTTTTCATAATGAATAAATAAGTGATACCGCAAATGAAATCTTTAACTGTTGCATCTCCCCCCCCTCTTATTTTACCCTATAGTCGATAAAAAAGACATCGATTTTCAATCGATGTAACAATCTCTCTTCTCGCAGACTCTACGTACTACTACTGTAACGGAGACACATCCACCCATACGTCGCAGCAGGGCGGTGGTTGCAACAGCGGTGGTCCAGAAAGCAGCGCCGACGTAGCCAGCCGTTCGCCTTTGGCGGCCACGAGAGCCAGCAGCGGGGCCAGCGCGGCCTCACCGACCGGAAGCGCCTGCACGAAGCCGGACCACACCTCCGCCACACCAACGGATCTCTATCTGGCTTGATGGTCAAGTCGCGCAACAGAAGAACGACTTCTGGACGAGGCAGTCAGCTGGGATATAGGCAGCTGCGACAGCGGACACCATATCATGAAGAGACACCACGTCGAAATTAAGCAATGATCTCCTTTCAACTGCTTTGATTACGCGCAAGCGATTCAGAGCATACGGTGTATTTACGGCAGCGAGGAAAACTGATGACACGCCGAGCAAGAAAATTCATAACGGCGCATCGAAGATTCTCCGCGTGAAACGAGCAAGACGTCAGATGTCAAAATAGATTATTGAAACAAGTCCGAAATTTTAGTTGCGTTTTTCGGAATTTCATCGATAGACGAACGATAAAACGCGATAATAAAACGTGTATAAGTAAAGCAAACTTGACGTGTATAATTAACGGTATAGGATCAATACCGGCGTACAAAAATCTCCTCGTGTCACAACCGTTCCTCGATTATAAATGTTCTCTCTGCATTTTATTTAGGACGTCATTAAATTAAGAAATCAATTATCGTTCAATTTAACTCATCAATTGACGACAGCGACGCAAGTGAATCTCAAATGCTCGAGAGGCGACCGCGCTAAAGTTGTCATCTCTCCGGAGAGCACATGGCGAAATAGGTAGTTTAATTTAACAATCCTCAGTTAGTGTAATTTCCACGCTATGGTTGCGGCCCGCCCTTGCGAGCGCGCGCTCGCGTTAGAAAACACAGTCGACGACCATGTAAATATATATAAAATTGAACATATATAAATAAGAAAAATGATATATTATATATACATATATATATATTGATTCGTGTAAACAAAAGTCAACGCCCCGACGGCACGTTTTTCTCTCCCTGTAGGCACAACGATCCCTCATTCCCCTAAGAATATCGTAAAGTGTAACTCGATAAGTTTGAGATTTTTAAATCAGGAATCGATGTAACGATCACTATTGTTAAGGATATTATATATATTTTTTGTAGAAACCAAAGACCACACACACAAACACACACACACACACATACACGCACACACATACACGCACACACATATTCGCGCAAGTAAATTTAAAATGCACTTACACACGTCACATGCATACACATCCAACAGCACGCAGGCACGCATTGATTCATATGTACGTACACACATGAACGCGAATCGTCGAACGAACAAGCACGTTGCGCAGTTGACTAAAAGCGTAATATCTTCGTAATCTTTTCGGAGATTTTTTTCTTAAATGACGCACAATCGCGAGCTACGTAGGATCGACGCAAAGCTTACTTGAAAAAAAAAAAAAAATGAAAATCATTATTTTCTCTAAATTCTCGGATTAGCAACCGAGCGAAAGTTTTTATTAACACGCGAAGACTTTCGTCACGCAACTACTAATAGATGAAATAATCATTTGATAAGCGATCAAGAACTTCGACTTTTATCGCGATCTTTAGTTTATCTTTTATTTTCTTCACTATTTCTCGTTATATAATTGAAAATACTAGTTTTTCAAAGCAAATATGTTGCAATGGCGATTTATATGCTACCGACTACCGTTGTACAATGTTCTTTATTATTCACCGTTGTAATTAGCGCAAGTCGGCGCGTGGACACTTCCTCAATGGCCCGGCGATCACGCTCGTTCTCTCGTTCGGTTCGACGCCTTCACCGCGCTTCCGCTTTACGGCGGAAGTCGTACTGCTTTCCGCTGACCGTCAGGCGGAACGCACCGCGGAAAATTATCATGAAGACGCAATTAGCGCCGGGCGTCGGAAATTTTTAATGAGAAATTAAGCTCGTGAGCGGTGCGCGAGTTCTCCGATTTAATAAAACGCGTGTTAATCATTGACGCCTCGAAGGCACGCGCTGCCAATTTCATGCGTCTCGAATTTATTTGTAATCATCTTGCTGGGATAGATGTAGATCGCAAAATTATTCTACGACGATATATATACGTACTTAAATTCAACGATTTCTAGTCATTTATTCAAAAGAAGCGCGCTATTGAATACAATAGCGAATTGTGTTAAAATAAATTACGAGCGATTACATCTCAATGCTGGGCGTCGATTCGAAGCGTGCTCGCAAAATAGAAATTATTATTGTCATTGAGTTCAGTTAGTTTTTAGTTTATTGTAGAAAAATCATCAGAGTTTCGAATCTCTTGCGCGATGGTTCCGTCCGTGAGATTGTCTTTCGTTTAATAAAATTAGATAATATAATATTCATAAGCGAAGATCGAACGCGCGTTTAATCTCCTGATTATGTATTACACTTTTTAGCAACATTACATACTTTTCATTCGACGTAGCGTAAAATTATAGAGTTGTAAATATATTCTCTAAATTGTGCTATTTCTTGCGAATAGCAAATTGCGATATTACTTACAAAATGCAACAATAGCGGAAATAATAAATATAAAATCGAATCGGAAGAAAAAAGTGACAAACTACGTATGAGAGATTGCTATAGATTTTTTTTTTTTTTTTTTTTTTTTTTTGTTTTGCACTGCAAAGTTTTGGTTACAACTTTACCAGCTTTTAGCATTGGTGAATGTGATCGACATAATTTTTCAGGAAAGTTCGAACATTCAGCGCGTGCGTGCACGAGATATGTATATATATATTTACATGTTAATTGACCAAACACATCAGCTGGATCATTGGATCTGATGTTTGGTAAGATTATCTCGCGATTACAATCGATTATTGCGTACTTGATATAGGTACACAGTGTTATTTTATTATCATTATTATTATATTACTATTATTATTATTACTATTATTATTATCATAATGACGCTGATTATGAATTCTTATTCTATTTGCTATTTTCGCTATATGTTCATTATTTTAACACATTATTATTATATATTATTATTTTATTATATTATTATTATTATTATTATTATATACGTCACTTTTATTATATTATTATTTAATGCCTTTATTATTTATTAATTATAATGAGATGACCTATGTGTAATAAGTTTTGCCAAAGAACCCGTTGAGAAAATACTACTGCAATACGTTTTATAAACCTCCTCTAGAGGAGGAAAAGTAGTCGATGAAGCACACAATGCGGAAATTAACGTGAAAAAAAACACAAAGAGAAAAACCGATTACATACGCGTGGTATTCGAGCAAAACTGCAATCATCTATGCGAATTGTGGATTCACGAATGTGAGATTTTGTGAACTCGAACACTGCGGCCGGTACTACATTTTTAACCGAATACACAATTATCTCATTTCATTTTTATCATTTTTTTTTTTTTTGTCCCGTGTGATATTTTTGTTCCGTGCGCCGCTCTTGCCGAGTCTCGCTGTTGATACTTGCAAACAAAAAAACTCTGTACATCCTTTTTAAAATAAATATGAGGTTTATATATACTTATACATAGATTTTCTATTCCTGTCTACTTTTGTTATCACTTTATGTTTGTTATGTGTTATATCTACATCTAAGAAAGATCGGATAAAATTTCATTGAATTTATATTGAAACAATTCAATATCTGGAAGATTATTTTTAAAGATAATCAAATTCGACTTCATATCAAATAATGATTTAAACGTGTCATTACAACTTTAATGTTTATAGTGCTATTTTATTTACATGATATTAAGAACGTTTGATATAGTTTGTTCTATACATATTCTTGTCTTTTGTTTTCTCTCATCTTCTCTATCACTGTAATACAGCAACATACAGAGCGCTTGAAACGTTTTAATAAAGTGTGAAGGTAGATTAGGTCAGTATGAAAAAAGTCCAATGTACCATCTTGCAAAATTTGCAATATTTATTGCGTTATTAATTAATTAATTAATTAATGTGAGTCAATGAGCGCGTGAGAAGCGATAATAGGCGTGCAAAAATAATATGAAATAAATTTATATGATTTGCAGATGTAAAGAAAAATGACTTACTTTATGCAATCTCTTAGCAAAAAGCGGAGTAACGCAGCGAGCTACGTACGACACGGCTTCTCGCCATCAGCTAATATTGATTTATTGATTTTATGAAAGTCGTGTGATTTTATCCACGCCTACAGAGTTTGGATTATCGCTTCTCGCACTCAGTGGCTCACATTAATTAATTAATAACGTAATAAATATTGCAAATTTCAAACTTTCACTTCTCACGCGCTGATTGGCTTTCTCATTACTTAATAAATATTCAATAACTTAATAAATATTGCAAATTTTGCAAAATGTACATACTCTTCAATTGAGATCGACTCAATTGACATGTTAAGTGTAATCTACACTTTCACATTTTTGACTTTGTCAAAAAATTTCAAACTACCATGCCTCTTGACATGCTAATTACAGAGCTAATTATGAGCGTAGCACGGAACAGAACCAGATTTAACCGACTGAAAAGATTTGTGGACATGGGTTTGTACTTCTAATGGACACCACATGGGCGCTCGAAAACAGCGTAAAAGCTAGCGGCCGTACCATCGTGGTCACTTTTACTATTGTACAGCAGATTCCTGCTTATGTTATGTCATCTCCCCTTTCAGCATTATTTGATATTTATATACATTTATATAATTGTAATATTTATATACATTTATATTCATTATCTAAAGTGCCACTAGTCTCAACTCTTGACAATCTCTTCCGGATATTCCGAAGTCTTAACTTTTTTTATATATTCTATATGAAAATATACATATACTTGACATGTAAATAAAAATTATGTTCATGTATGATTAGCTTGCGAGTATATGATAGTAAGGAGGAAGAAAATAATTACTGACAAATAATTACTCTTGAATGAGTCACTTGACGTAAGCGGAGTTGACGTAAGTGGAAGTTCTGCCGTACACCGTTTTCGAGAACCAATGTGTGCTCATGTGGTATCAATATAAATTATCCGAGTTACATTGTTCAAAAACTTTTCTTTCTAGTTGATTACCGTTACTGGTTCTATTCCGTGCTATGTCTATGATGGTTTTTTTATAGCTGTATAATTGTTTTTTAAAATGATTACTTATATATATAAGTATAATTGTTAAATATATTTATATTCTACAAAATAGAGCTTTATTTACGTATTTTTCATATCAAATATATACGTACGTATTAAATGATCATTATCTTATGATTAACGACGTCAGTTTCTTACATTCGAAATTGTACATTTTTCTTAAGTTAAGTAAGGATGATATTGAATTTATATTTTATTTTTTGTAAACATAGCTTTCCGCACCGCCACGTCCAAAACCTGCAAAATTAAAAAAAAATGTTTATTTTGATTTTATTACACATGTTTATTTTATTACATATATGTTAGACTCTTTCGTAAAAGGATAGCTTGAAATTTGCGCGTGAAATAGCATAAAACGTGTATGTGTGACACGCGCGCGCAATGAAATGTGCACGGATGGAATAAGAGAAATATACATTAATTTAATATCTTAAATGCGCAAGATGACGATGTTCTGCAAAGGGTTTTGAATATGAAGCAGTTTTAAAGGAAACGAAGCACAGCGCGCGCTCGAGCCAAGACGAAAATTTCCATTTACCTCCTGGACCGAACAGAGCTGCATAGCAAGGGTGATTGCAATAGGGTTTTCCTTCATGCTCGGCATGACCTCCGGGTGTTAGGGTCTTATTGCATTTCTCGCAGCGTAAACACGAACCGTGCCAATCTTTGCCTAAGGATGTCTTCCTCTCGGCTGCAACACAAGATGAATGTTAACGCGCTCCGCGCGTAACGTAAAAGGCGCATCGCCTCCGCGACGAAACTATACACTCTCGCCCGCTTATATTAAATTTTACGTTTCTATAGTAATGCGATATTTGCACTATAACGCATCGCCTCCCACGCGCGTTTATTAAACGGAAAAATATGATCACCTACAAAGAGATAAACGCGGTGACATTTTAATTTAAAAATAGACAAACAGCTGTGACACACATAAAACAAGATAAAATATAACACCTGCAAAGTGTGACAGATCAATATATATATATATATGTTTCTAACCACTAGATAATTAAAATATTCAAAACATGGATTTCTCCGCTGCTGTTATATTGGTCAGATGTTATAGGGATATTCATTTCTTGTAAACTGAAGTAGGAGTCATAAACCCCATGCGAATTGAGCATCTCGTTGAGGGATTGGCGTAGGGTGATGAGAATAAAACCATTCCATTAGCAATTTCGTAATTAGAAAATCTGATGCTGAATTCCCGATGGAATCGATCCGCGCCTGTTATTCATTGAAAGCGTAAAACGCAAAACATTCTTTCAACACGCGCGACAAAGAACTTCGCGCCAGATCGAATGAAAACAGGTTTTGAAAAAAAAAAAAAAAAAAAAAAAAAAAAAATTTTATATTATAGTTATCTTCTCACATTTCTCTCTGAATTCCCAGATGCATTTATAGAAATTTGCAGCATCAGAATATGCAAGCGAAGGAAGAACGCTTTTGCCACCGAAAAAGCGACAAATAATCATTAAAATTATATTTTTTATGAGCTTTCTTAATATTATACAACAAATTTCATATTATAGTGAAAATTGGTACAAGTTATTTTAAATTGTTTACTTTGAATCATTAGTGATTAAATTAGAGTATTGACTGAATCAATACATTTGTGAAGATAAAATATCACATTGAGAAAGTTTTCGCGTTCATGAAACAAATACGTTATTTATTATGTCACTCGTAATCGGCACATCGTCAGATAAGATTAAAATATTTAAGGTTCAATAACACATTGATTTGAAGATATTTGAAGATATATATTTAAAGATACTTAACGCGAATTTGCCAAATAATCATCTATGATATGGTCATCTACTTGACGAATCGTATTGCGATTTTTGCAGTTTTACGATTTCTAATACTCTTTACTCGCGAATATACAGTTCGTACGTGTATAGGAGCTACTTAAAAAAAAAGCCTCGCGAAAACCGCGAAGACTGATTTTTCTTTTCTTTTTCTCCGCTGCGTCGGTGCAGCGTATATCATGCCATTACGGCGTATCAAACCTCGCGGAGGAGACAAAAAAGAAGAGGCAAGAACCGCAGCGAACTGGTGGTTGTATTCAAACGCTCCGTCATATCTAAGAAGGAGTACAAAGGGCGTTGGCGCTAGTGAGGGAAATTGGAAAATGACGAGACGAACACAGTAGGTGCATTGGGGAAGAAAGGATGCATCAGTGAAAGCGAGATGCATCCGAGAATGAAAGATAGTAACGTACGTGAGGGAAAAGCAAAACGCCGGGACGAAATCAAGAGAGATATAGAAATATAAAAAGGAAAGAAAGAAGGGAGGAAGAGAGAAAAAGAGAGAGAGAGAGAGAGAGAGAGACAAACTTGGCATATTGTGAGTAAGAAAGATGCATACATAAAGGACCATTAGTTAATTAACTCCTAATTATCTGACGACGCGCGCGGAAAAGCGGAGTGCATAATCGTCAGCAGTATATTTGCCGCGTTGCGCAGCGCACCGGCAGAACGCGAAAAGATAGAAAGACAGTGCTGTGCGTACGGATCGTTGCGCCCAGGCACCAAACAATCGCCAGCCGCCGCTGATTGCATAGATCCTCAGAGCATCACCCTTCATTCTCCCCTCGGTCCTTACATCCCGTTCTTTTTTTTTCTCTCCCCTTTCTCGTCAGCAGAGACCGTCTCGCGCGTTTCTGCCACGGTCCTCACCACACCCGCCATCACGCGCTTGCCTCTTTTCAAACATCGCCGTCCGCAACGATCACGCGTCTTCTATCTCCTTCCTGCAAGCCGTGCTGCTTCTTCCTAAGTGTCGAGAAAATCCATCGTATCTCTCGCATCTCTCGCGGTGCGCGAGCTCTAACTCCCTCACAGCGAGAACAATGTGAGTTAGGCGGCAGGAAAAATCGTCTCTCTCTCTCTCTCTCTTTCTCTTTCTCAACTCTCCCCACGATTCTTTCTACCTTTTCGTAACATGACACACAACAGAAGACCCGACTATTCTTCTGCAAACCTGTTTTACGTCTGTGTTGTTCTTATTAGTATCTGCGCGTGCGCGATACACCGCGGCCACGGATTTCTTTGTTGTTTGTCTTTGCGGCTAGACAGTTTATTCTTGTTGTTGCATTCAGCCCAACTCTCAGGATTTTCATTCATTCTGTTTTTTTTTTTTTTTTTTGTTTCCTTTCCCTCGCGAATAATTTTCAATCCTTTCTATTTACATTTCTCTCTTCGAATATTACAGTAGTTTTTCAATGCGAAGACAAGCACAATTAACGCACGAATTGGTTTTCTTTTAAGTTAAAGAATTGCAAAAAAAAAAAGAAAACCTTAACACGCACGTTTATCTATGATTGAGTCTAGCTGTACGTGTGATGCGCGTATTCATCAGTAGATAACGTTATCACAACATTTTGCTGATCTCTAAATTGCGGTGCAAGTTACAATACCAAAGCATAATTATATATGCGCTTAAGAACATTACGGATTCGACGTCGCTTCTTCGTTTTCAAGAATCATCGTCGATAACGGTCGTCCTATTTTGCAAATATAAAATACCAAGATATAGCGCGTCGTTTTAAAATGTTACGCAGATATCATTTCTTAAACAATATGCACGTGCATGTGTGCGAATATATATATATATATGTATAGACACATACACACACATACATATTACATATACATCATATCCATTTTTATACTTAAATCCGCGGAATCCTTTGCAGGCTTCTGTTCTGTCTCTACCGGATAAATTTATTCTGCAAAAACAGTCCGAGACTGTGTGGATTACTCATTCAATTTGTATTCTCGTAGTAAATTCAAGTGTGAAACGGCTGACATAAATGTTTGCTGTGAGATGGATCACCAAGGTCGAGGTTCAGTGATATCACTATTGGTACCTTCACCGCGTTCACCATTTCAAGTATTTGTGCTCGTTTCCGATACTCTATATTGTCTATGCCTCTCATTCTAGATTTCGATAATCTACACTTCCACAGATATTGTCGCGCACACTTACACATACACACACACACACACACACACAAACACAGTGCATTTTGTTATTTTACATTCCAGTAATCTAGAATATTACTTTCATTTTCTCGGAAGACTAATGCCTCAAATTTGATAAGAGATAGTTTTTAAGTTTCAATAAAAAAAAAAATTGCACACACACACACACACAGTATGCGTTCCACGTACTTAATCATTTCAGGTTGCCGTATCAAGCGACACACAAAGCTTACGAAGTTGTGATTATCACGTTACGTTTATCAATACGAGATACTCATTAATCTCTTCCTTCGCGCTGCGTCATATATAAATATATTCGATGTAACATGTGTACAATAAAATTTAATATATTAAATATATATATATATGTATTATAAATGGCAATAGATAAAATTCTTTAAATTGTCACTTTTCAATATACTGAAAAAATAAACTCGATTCAATAAGAAAACTAATCTAAAAATATATAATGCGAAAACAATTATTTTTCAAGTAAAAACTTCTTCGTAATCAAGATAATATTAAAAACTTCTTTAGCATACTTTTGATGAGTTTCAGATCTTGACAGACAGGCACAAAATAATCGCAACAAGTTCGCGCAAAGAATACATATTTGTAATTAAAAAAAAAAAAAAAAAAAAAAAAAAAAAAAAAAAAAAAAAAAAAAATAACATTGCGATGATCGTTTCTCTTACCGAAGTACACGGGCTTCTCACACTTTGGACAATTCGGCATATTTTTAAATATATATAACGGAAGAGAACTCCCAGCTCCCAGCTAACTCAACGAGACTATGTGTACGACCAACGGAAGGATGCTCTCGGCAACGTGGTCAGACGCGCACTGGCCCTGAGAGTCTGGCAAGGTAACGCAACGCTTGTCGGTTGATTGAGCGTGTGAATGTGTGTTAAAGCTAACGGCTGTACGGATACGTGTCGAGAGTACCTACCTGGTCGTAACCGAGTGTGTTTAAGCATGGAACAAATGTTACCTGCTCTTCGTTATGCAACTCTACACGCAAGCATATTATGCACGTCTATGATTCATGTGTATATATATATATATATGT
The DNA here is from genome assembly GCA_014825475.1 of Pseudomyrmex flavicornis. Taxonomy (NCBI): domain Eukaryota; kingdom Metazoa; phylum Arthropoda; class Insecta; order Hymenoptera; family Formicidae; genus Pseudomyrmex; species Pseudomyrmex flavicornis. The sequence goes on from QVNW01001207.1 coordinate 38,943, forward strand.
ATGTAGAACACACAGACAATATGTATACAAATATATAGTCACTTTTTTATTAATTTTTATTAACTCTTCTTTCTCTCTTATTTAATTCTTTAATCAAAGATTGTACGTTTTGTTTATGTTGTGCTGTGAAAGAGTGTACAAAGATACACGACGTTTTTCTTAAAAACATTTTGAAACAATATCTGTGTGTACAATGTCACAAGACAACACGCACAACGCACAATCCTTGCTTACAGAATTAAAGAACCGATACATAAAACTAACAAAATGATTTAAAAATACGTAAAACCCAAGATTTAATATAGGAAAATGTCAAATATATTAAAAGACACACTCTTGTGCGCATAATTCTTCCAAACTGATAACAAACCAGTTCAAGGTTGCGTTCATGCGATGCGTTTCATTACTTTCTTCGGGCGCGTAATCCCGTTAGCTACTGCGAACAAATTTGTTAACAAAAGAGCGCGACGCAACGCACGCGAAGGTTCATGAGTATTCAGATCGATAGTTTGTTATGCGCGAATAACGGAACGATACGTACCGAAGCATCGAACAGCGGAATGTACACGCTTCGAAGGTATTTATTCATAAAACTGCAACGCGCAATATCGATGAAATTAATTAATTATCGGAATTTGGATCGAGGGGATGTTGCATCGCGCTCAGCGCCGCGTAGCCAGAGGGCGATGCGGAAAATGTGCTGTCGTGAATTTTGCAATTTATTTTAACAGGATTACAAATATCTCCGGTCGAAAGTTATTCGTTAATGTAAAACTTCAACATTTGCTATGATCTTTGGTTTTCGTTACGTACACGCGCAACATGGAAGTGTCAAATTTTTAATGTATTATAGAAACACAACCGCGCAAAAAACACGAAATAGCAGAACTTTATTCGATATGATAACGTCTTTGTGCGATTTCACCAACCATACATTTTAGCAACAGTCGTTCGCGAGATTTCATACGATCGTGAATCGATTACTACTTTGTCAGTAAACGCGAAAAAATTAATAATGCCGGCAAGTGATCCGGAGTGTCTCGCATTCGTTACGGCGATCGAGAATGGCCAATTTGATGGAGCGAATCGACTTTTGGCGCAAGACAAAGAAAACAGATTCATTCAACCAGTAGGCGTTCTTGAAGTGACGGCTCTGCAAGTAGCTGCTTGGCAAGGAAACATTGATTTATTGAATCAGCTCATCAATAAAGGCGCTGACGTAAACGACTTCGACAAAATTGGCAGAACTGCCCTTTACTATGCGGCACATTGTGGCCACGTCGATGTCACCAAACGGCTCCTTGAATGTAGAGCGGAAATCAACACTCAAGTCGGAATCTATTCCTGTAGCAGGGATATGCACTTGGAATCTACCTCGATTGGACAAAAAGTTCGCACAAAAAACACTACAGCGAGAACATAAACAAATTACAACTTTGCAAAGAGAATCATTGTATTGTTTTTTTTTTTTTTAACGTTCTAGTTACCGTTACCCATGTGCTGGGGAAGATCACCACTACATCAAGCGGTAAAAAATAATCACGCTGACGTTGTGCGCATTTTAGTCGAAAGTGGTGCACGCGTTGACATTCGGGACGAACGTTTAACAATTCCGTTGCTTCTGGCGGGAATCGCAGTGAACAATCGCGATGATCCAAATGAAGCGAGGAAGTTTTTCGAGATCGTGACAATATTGGTGTCAGCAGAAGTATCGTATATCGATGAAATTGATGAAGAAACAGGTATGAGTCACACAATCAAATGTAATTCCGTAATCATTAATAAAAAACTACAGTTCTATGATGTTTCATCGCAAATTGTTTCCTTCATCGCAAACTTCCGTCAGTCACTGAGGAAAACAACTCAGTTATGCAACAATAATACACACGTTATTTATCATTCAAATATAAATATGCCAAACTCCGCTAGGTACAACGGTTTTGCACCATGCAACCATGCTCTATTGAAAACGAAACAACCTTATTTCATCGACATGCGCGATCACGTAAATCATATCAAATCTTTTATTTTGATATTATTACTAACAGGAAAATTTGCGACGACTAAATATATAATTTGCGCAATTTTTTGTTTAGATGAACTGCACAGCTCTTCATGGAGCGGCTTTTCATGGTCATCGTAAGTGCGTAAAAATACTGATTAATCACGGAGCTAATTTAGCCGCGGCTATGAAAAACGATATTACAGCGGCTCATGACATATTTACTCATATTTCACGACCTGTAGAATTTTTAACGAACATATTGGATTCCTCAGTACACATGTCCGACAGTTCGTCGGAAAAATATGAAGATGTTAAAACTGGAGTATGTAGAAGTTTTAAAAGTGTAGATTTCTTTTCTTTTAATGTAAAGTTCTTTTAAGCAGAGATATACAGATATCTCTTTATTAAATAGATAAGATCTAAGTATGATTAATGAGATATTTTTCTGTTACAGATTGAAGTCGATTTTAAAATATTGATTCCGGAATACCAAAAACATCAAATGGCAGTAGTCATGGCTATCATAGACGCAGCGTCGGGCATATCGCAACTGACAATATTAAAGCATCCGCTCGTAGAAACATTTCTTAAATTAAAATGGACAAGATTAAGAATATTTTTCTTCTTTCTCATGCTCGTGCATTTGTCTTTTGTCGTTTGTCTCTCAATCTTCGCTCTGATGTTCATAAACAATAACACTAAAGATATTTTGCGGATTCCGAGGATTCTCAATGTCTGTTCCTTTTTTCTTTTGATTCACAATTTGATACAACTTTTATTGGAACCTTTATTGTACTTTATTTTTGAGCTATTTTAGCTTTGTGCTTAGATTTTACTCGGAATATATTCTCTGAACATTTCAGACATTACTTAAAACAAGTGGAAACGTGGTTGTCGATCGTATGCGCACTTATATCACTCGCAACGGCAATAGGTAGCGAGTTCACAGAGTGCCATAAGGAAGAAATTGAAAACCGACAATGCGCACATTGGATATTGCACTGCCTTTCTATCGCAATTTTGCTCAGTTGGATGCAAATAATGCTATTAATCGGTCGATTTCCTATGTGGGGATATTATGCGCTGATGTTCTCCACTGTGTTAAAAAACGTCCTAAAGGTTTGCTGCAATAACTTAATAATAATAATAATAATACCCGACGCGTTGTTGCATCTTTATACGTTATTCCTTAGAATCAGCTATTACTTTTGTAATAATTATGAAAAAAAAGGCTTTTTATTGTTTCTTAGGTTATTTTGACATTTGGATGCTTGATTGTTGGATTTTCACTGAGTTTTGCCATCGTTTTTCACGGAAAAGATCAGTTCGATACTTTTTGGAAAGCAATAGTGTCGACTGTGGTAATGATGATAGGCGAGTACGAGTACACGGATCTGTTTAATAGTACTACAAGCACGGAAGATAATGATAATAAAGAAGGTTTTCTACCGATAACAGCAAGAACTGTATTGTTTAGCTTTATCATACTTACCAGTATCATTCTGATCAATCTCATGACCGGTCTAGCGGTTAGCGACATTCAAGCTCTCGAGAAAGAGGTACAATATATAGAATTTATACTTAGAAATAACTTTCAAATTGTACTTGTATATTTACAAACATTTTACACTATCAATTTTGTTTATTACTATATCGATGTGCATCTAATTACTTAATAATTAGATAACCGAAATACTGTTTTCACACACAGGGTCACATACGTCGATTATTAAAACAAGCAGAATTCATTGCGCATTTGGAAAGACTGACATCACACAAAATCTTTCACAATAAGTGGATACATCCTCGTTTAAGATTATTAATACAGTTGAGGCGCGATATTTCCAGAAGAATTACATTGTTCCCTCGTTCAAATTATTTTCAGTTTAAAGAGCGGTTTTCTAAGATACCCATCCATTTAATGGAAGCTTTGTACTTGTTAGCCATCAAAACATCTCGCAAAAAGTAAATATTATAATTTTTAATTGTGGCATAAAATACATTCAGAAATTGTAAAAAATACAAGTTTACAATGTAATTATTTAATTTTCAGTTCAGAAGAAAACTTGAGATCTGATGACAAAAAGTTCGTTTCTATGATAATAGAAATGATAACCAATATAGAAGAACAAATACGGGAAGTGAAAACATATTGTTATCCCAAATTGAATACTAAAATCAAAAATCCTTACTCTGACATGTTTTCAGAAGAAACATGCAACAAGACTATGACGCTGTAACGACTTGATATAGTGCTCATATTGTGTGCAATTATTCTATACTAAATGTTATAGTAACACTTTGGTAACACATTTTTTGCTGCTTACAGTACTAGGAATCTCCGCTGTAATATAATATAATGTAGTTCGTGTACTTTTACTTTTATACTTTACAAATTTAGTTTAACATGTAACATTTGACTTATATAAGATAAGAAAAATAAAAGAATCTGTTTTATATTTGTATATGTTAATTAGAAAACCTATATTATATGTCAATATAAATACACTAACATTATAATGTAAGTTAGCGATCTGTCTTGTTTTCCCAGCTGCATAGATTTAAAAGATATGCCTTACATATGTCATCACAAAACTATTTTTTCTGTAGTTATATTTTTAATTGTGGTTATTTTTTGAAATTTAAAGTAATATAATCCTAATGCACTTGACGAATAAATAATTTGACATTTTGTATTTAACAAGAATGTTGATTGTGTATCTAAAGCGAGATTTAATTATTGTTGTTCTACTTGACATGTAAGATTAACTTTATAATGTACATTTTAAAATATTTATTCACAGATTAATGTTAACACGTAGATATTGACTTCGACATATGTAAAGTTTGTAATTATTGAAAGTTTCCTTCAAGATGGTCCGGAATGTTAAGAATTGATCAATTGAAATTCTCGTGGAATTGATCAATCGCCTTTCTCTGATCAATGTGTGCTTATTCAGTTCCACAAAATCTGAATCTTGCGCTTAATATAAAACGAGCTTAATGCAAGTGATCTACGTACTGCTTGCTCATTTCTGTTTTCAACCGTAGCCATAAAAAGATCTCAAGTTCAAGTGTTGTGAGAAAGTTTCACGATTATTAGGCTACGAAAAAGGCCTCAACAAAAGTCTTTGTGCGAATTCGCCAACTAGATTATGGCAACAGTCGCTCGCGAGATTTCATATGATCGTGAATCGATTACTACTTACGTACACGCGCAACATGAAAATGTCAAATTTTAATGTATCATAAAAACACAACCGCGCAAACACGAAATAGCCGAACGCACAATTTTAAAAAGATAAAAAATGAAGTTGCAACATCCTTTACCACATCCCTTACCACATCCTTTATTCGATATGACAACGTGCGAATTCGCCAACTATTTTGGCAGTAGTCATTCGCGAGATTTCATACAATCGTGAATCGATTACTACTTTGTCAGTAAACGCGCAAAAATTAATAATGTCGGCAAGTGATCCGGAGTGTCTCGCATTCCTGGCGGCGATCGAGAATGGCGAATTTCACAAAGTGATTAAAATTTTGGCGAAAGACAAACAAAACAGATTCATTCAACCAGTAGGCGTTCTTAGAGTGACGGCTCTGCAAGTAGCTGCTTGGCGGGGAAACATTGGTGTAATGAATCAGCTTATCCATAAAGGCGCTGACGTAAACAGCTGTGACAAAATCGGCAGAACTGCCCTTTATTATGCGGCACATTGCGGCCACGTTGATGTCACCAGACTGCTTCTTGATTGTAGAGCGAAAATCAACACTCATGTCGAACTCTATTCCTGTAGTAAGGATATGCACTTGGAATCTACCTCGATTGAACAAAAAGTTCGTACGACAACTATGACCGCGAGAATTTAGAAAAGTTACAAATTGTAATTTGCTACAAAAACATCACATTTTTTTTTTATGTTTTAGTTACCGTATCCCGAATGCTCGGGAAGATCACCACTACATCAAGCGGTACAAAATAATCATGCTGACGTCGTGCGCATTTTAGTCCAACGTCGTGCATGCGTTGACATTATGGACGAACGTTTAGCAACTCCGTTGCTTCTGGCAGGAACCAAAATGTATTCTAAAAAAACAAATCCTACGACTGTGAAAAATTTCTTCGAGATCGTAAAAATATTGGTATCCGCAAAAGCGGACATCAATATAATTAATCAGACCTCAGGTATAAATAACACAATCAAATATAGTTGCGTAATCTTAAAACAGAAAATCTTTTGCGATGTCTCATCGCAAAGTCTTTGCTTCAGCGCAAATTTCCGTCAGTCACTAGAAAAAGATTCAGTTATGTCACAATATACGCATATGTATTTTACCATCTAACTATAATCATGCTGTACTTTTCTAGGTACAACGGTTTTGCACCATGCAACCATGCTAGGTAGTGTAGAAGCGATTGAACTACTGGTGGAGAAAGGCGCACGGATATACCAGTGCAAGATGTTCGGAAGCACGCCATTTCATATCGCAG
>QVNW01001208.1:0-34191 GCA_014825475.1 Pseudomyrmex flavicornis
AAAAAAAAAAAAAAAAAAAAAAAAGCAAAAGCAAACCCGCAACTCCGCTACTGCGATATCCGACGCTACTGCCAGATGTGGATTTACCGAGAAAGTTTTATACACCGACAGAGAAAAGAAAAAAGAAAAATGACGTAGAAGTCAGTCGTAAATCTTGTGCCTCGTAAAATTTTCCATTCGTCTTTTATTTGCAGTTTGCCGCAGCTTTGGTCCTGGTAAAGACGCTCGTAATTCATCCCTTTCTCAGATGAGACTCGAAAATAATGCGGATTAAATATTCCACGCGTTATCGAGACGATAACTAGTTTAAAAACCGTAACGCGCGATTAAGTAATTTGGCGCGCAATTAATTTGACACAAAACGAAGAATTTTCAGTTTTAGAAAATTTTTCAAACTGTTCAACTTCGTAATCGAGAAACGCGGTCTCGTTAGTGTTTCATCTTCTTCTCTAGAGTTCAACACCGGAATGGTAACTCAACATCGCGCGGAGACTCGCAAAGAGATCACTTCTCTCTCCCTCGTGAAAATTGACTCCTCTGCTAAATGAACGCTTTTAGAAGTCCAAGAGCCTTCCCAAGTGCAATTTGCAAGCGAGTTACTCTTCGAGCACGCAAATATCTACTTCGATAGCTTGTACGTCGATTTGATCTCGTGAAATATTTGCGCCGCGCTAAAATTTTCCCTGACCGGAAAAAATAATCCTTTTTCCCCCGCGTACGCGAAGCCATAAATCAAGTCAGACGAAATAATTGAAACGCGAGCCATCAAAAAGCAGCGAGTCCACTAGCGATGCGTTTCCCCTCGTTTCCCCCCTTTTTTTCATCGCTTTTTTCGCTTTTCCCCGACGTGATATCAACGTGTCGCGACTATCGAATAATTCGGATCGCGCGAACATCCAGCGATTTTCCAGCGAACCTCGTGAATGTCGAAAATGGGATTTAATTTACGACAGGAAGGATAGAAGAGGAGAGGGACATAGCAAACGCGGAAATGGTAGTTATGTAACAAAAAAAAAAAAAAAAAAAAAAAAAACAAGACTCTGCATCGATATTGCACAAACGATTTTGCAAAGAATATACAAAAACTTTTACTAGAAAAAAAAACACAGAGCATGTCAAGAGAGAGATGCACGATGCGTATTGTCATTTAAAGTAATTTGTATTTAAGCGAAAAATCAGAACGAGCACGCGCTCTTTTAAAAGCATTAACCTCGGCGATTGAACAATCAATCCGACAGACGTGAACACGCGAACACAATGAATTCAAATGTTATTATATTATATAACGCGATTTATATATCAACCGATAAAATTTGCATGATTGTGACGATTGCCCGCTCGTTTTGCGAGCGAGACGACACGAGCGCATTAAGCACGATGCACAAATCGAGGACCGCGTCGTAATTCAGTGCGGAGGCATTATACCGTCTATTATTCCGCTTATTATTATCCTTGCCACGCCAATGAAAACCGGGTGCATAATGACCCGCGCAAATCATTGACCGAGCATTGTCGACGCGACAGCAGCAGCGGCGAAACTACACGCGTGCGCGTGACAGCGCAAAAAAAATTTCTCCGCGCTGTTTGCTCGTGAACTTGTCAACGACGTCGATTGTTTATAAGCCCACTGCGCGTGACGCGAATTAATAATAGCGCGATTTTCTGTGTTCTGTGACAAACACACAGCGCGCTTGTGTTTCGGCAACACAGCACTTTGTTGTTCTTGTTGGAAAGAGAGAAGAGCGAAACAAGAGTGTGAATGAAAATTACAGTGCGATGTGAGATACAAAAGAATATCTTTTTTTTTTTGCAAGAGAAAACGAAAACATCATTAGTTTAATGAACTTCTTTTGTATATGTTTATTTTACTTTTCATTGCGCGCAAGATCGGTACAAAAGAACTCTTAATTAAAAGTGCACGCATAGAAATGTGTATAGATTTTTCAAACCTCAATGGAGAAAAGAGAGATTTTTTTTATATCGATTTCTCTCCCACATTTCTTTGTTGCTATATAGCGGAATTTTAATTGCAAAAGTATGCAACACCGAGAACATACAATAAAAGTAACGCGAAATAAAACGCGCGCGCGCGGCGCGATTTCCTCGGAAAAATAAATCTCACGTGTGTATTTCTTAGGCGAATGACTTCAGGCCACCTAAAAGGAAATAAAACGTGAGTAGTGTGCGAATAGAGCCGAGTCTTAATAGACTAAACAAGAACGACACGCTCTCGTTTCACGGTATTTCCACTCTTTTCACACGTAGTTTATATTGGAGAGAAAAATCGCGACCCGAAATGTTTTTCTTATTTCAGCGACGAAAAAATAAAAACCAAAACCAGCGCAAAGCAGTTTATATTTTCAAGTGGTTGGACACATTATTTCTTTTTCCCAACTATAAATGTTCATATCTATCATAAAAAGTGTACAAAATGTTCAAATTATTGTTTTTTGTTACATAATTTCAAGATGACAAATTATTTTCTATATTTCTGCTATCGCGCTTGACACGTTTAAAAAAAAAAACGAATATTGCAATGCACCTGAGAATATTTCGCCCCGCATTGAAAATCACTCGATATCACGGTTCTCGGTTGAAAAGCTCCGTCTGGCGCGAGCTAATTTTATTACAAAATTTCGATGTCATCTGCTTCGAGTAATTATCGAGAGATCGGTCTTCACAGCGCGCGGTGCGCGCTGGTGTGTCGCTCGGGAAGAAAGAAAGGAAGAAAACGCGGAAATGCCGGGAGTGCAGGAGCAAAAGAAGGAGAAAAAAAATAGGTAGCTGTAGGAAGCAGAAAAGGTGGAAGTTGGGATCCGGTATAAACCGACGTTGCAGCGGCAACGCGCACGTAATTGCGTTCGGCGACGACGGCAGCGTCGCTTTTAATTAATGCGACACACTTTTTCCCCATCGCTGAAAAGTGCCACATCCTCGTAATCCACACCACGGCGCCCTTTCGTGTCCGCACGAACGCGATGGGGGTTCGTTAAATAAATGAAAAAAAAAAAAAAAAAAAAAAAAATCTTGAATGCCGTCCGTCCCTCCCTTGTACGGTCTCGCCTGTATCGCGAACTGCGCGTATTTCCGTTTATTCCAGGCGCTCCGTATGGCGCGAATTAACAGAATAAATGTGGTCCCGAGTGGATGCAACGAGCGCGTTAGAGTAAGCGCGATGCACTTTTTAAATGCGGCGTGTGTGTGCGATCTTAAACTAACTAAAACTATTTCACTCGCTCGCAAGTAATTCTGAAGTTTGCGCCTCAATCAAAGGCAAGAAGAAGAAGAAGTAGCATGTGTGCGTCACACACACATTTTATATTTAGTCCTTTTTCTCATATTGAATAAAATGTGATTACACAACGAAGTTGATTATTCTCTATAAAATCGTTTTCATTAGTCTAATTTCCTTTACCGGTTCGTTGATGAAACAGTACATTCACCGGGAGAAACAGGATTGAGCATTAGAGGTACCGAGCGCGCGATAAGGGTGGTCAACCCCTCGCTCTGAATGCGGAGGGAGCCTTGTCCCGCGGCAATTTCCGTCCTCAAATTGAAATGTTATTACGTTAGCGACACATTCTAGCATTACTCGTTCTCATTCCCCGTCGCTTTTATTTTCTACTTACCGGCTTTTTTCTTGTAAACGTGATTTGAGACGCAAAGAAAAACAAGAGAAGAAGATAATCAGGAAGAGACGAGCGAGCAGCATGAATCTAAATTTATTCGTTGATCTTACACAAAGGGAAAAGGTTTTGTCACGCGAGAAACAAATGAAATAAAAAAAAAAAAAAAAGAGAGAGAGAGAGATCAAGCAGTAATTTAATTTGTTACCGACGTTAGTCCGCGCGATAAGCGAATCCAATTAATACGAGAGTGTACGGGAACGTCAATCAAAAGCGAAATTAAGAGAAGAGAACAGGTGCAAGAGGAGCTCGCGACACGATCTAATTCGGGAAGGGAAGAAAACAGGGAAAAATGGGGAGAAACGTCGAGTCGTTAATCCCGACATCGAATTGAATTTTAGATGTACGATTCTCTCTCTCGTGCGCGCGCGAAAAATTCTCCCGACGTGAGTCGATCGGAACAAAAAAAAAGTAGCGTGACGACTTGTATTAATTTATGTTTATGCATGCGCGCGCCTTCTCGCGTCTTTGCGATTGCGTAATCCGCGTGGAAAAATCCATTTGAACGAATCATTTGCGCGAAACGACTTTGCTTCTAATTTAAATCCCGTTTCATGCGAGTAATATTCCGTGAATGCAGAGAGATATATCTAAGTACGACTCATTAACTCTCATTCACACTTCGCGCATTAATCAGACGCGAAATATTCGACATTGTTACGTACATTGCGCGACGATGTGTGAAACGGCGGCGATTTGAAATTACAAGACTTAAATACTTGAATTAACCTTTAAAGGACGGGAAAATTTTGGTTCAAATCGACCTTTTAATTTACCTGAAATGTATGTATAATTTTATCGGATTAGTCCTCTAAAGGTTAAAGTCTGCGTTCGAATTTGTTTGCTCGCGGAAGAGACGATGAAAGATCGATGAAAATTATTTATCGCATAAAAGCTAGAAATGATGCAACGACTACGCAAGTTCGTCGTAAAGCTGCATTTACGAGGTCAACGGCCTCGTGTGCGCATTCCGGGCGTGTTTCTTGCATTTCGTGCGCGCCGTCGAAAATCTCGAAATTTAATTTCCATAATCAGTGCCCGAACAATTACTCACTACGCTACTCGCGCGATACATTCGAGATTTTTTCGTTCAACTTCGACGCTAATCTCGAACTGTTTTCTTTTGTAAAGTCAATTTTGTAAAGTCAAAGTTAATTAATGATTTTTTAAGATACTTTCGAAAGTCGTTCGACAAAAAATATTTATAAAGAATGAGAGTTTAAGGTTTGCCCTACTGGTTTTTCGCCATCCAACAAGATCATCTCGGACGTCGTGGAATCGAAAGAACGAAAGGAAGAAGAAGCAGGAAAAAAAAGCCAGAGAGTCGCGCGCGGCAGTCTGCTGTCTCGAAAACAAGAACATTCCGGTGGTTTAATGCCGACAGTGTCGTCTATTTCTCGCGCGAGGGGATGGGATCCTCGCTACCACCTTCGTTCCTTTTCTCGATTTTCCAAAGGCGCGAGACGAGGAGAAGCAGAAGAAAAGAAAGCGCGGGAGAAGAAGAGGAGAAATTGAAGCGAAGTGGCAACCATTTCACGGATATAGCAAGTTCCTCGCGATGAGGGAGGAACAGGAACACGAGGGGGGGTGAAAGATGACGCCACGGGAGAGGAGGAAGATCTCGTGACTTTTATTGCAAGCCGGCCGGTGTTAATCCCGAGTATCCATAAATTCATCCAGTGGGAATTGCTTCTTAACCTCGCTGACATTGCCATTGAGTTTCTCCAAGTCTTAACGTACGCGTGTGTGTGTGATCTTTGTTCCTTATTATTAAACAAAATATCTTCGCGAAGAGTTCGAAGTAAAATTCATAATTAAATAAAACCAGTAATACTGTACAATAGAAAATTACGCACACACACAATGAGAAGCTACAAAGGTGCAATTTTTTTTTTAAATTTAAAAACGACAAAAGTTATAAAACTGACCAAATTAAATGTTATGTGTTACGCACGATTGACTGGCTTGCGAAATTATTCGGGTCGAGCGAGAGAAGGAAAGAAAAATAATTTAACGCGGGGGTAATTCGGACGATGGCAACTAGAGGTCGGGAAAAAACCTCGAAGAGAAAGAGCAAACTTTTAATCAGTCGGTCGCTCCCCTATTATCCCGACAACCGTCCCGATTCTTCGAGATTTCAGCCCTACCTTCCCTTTTCTCCTCGTCCCGCCGTCGAGAGAGAGAGAGAGAGAGAGAGAGAGGAGGAACGGCTACACTCGCCAAATTACATCGTCGCTAATCCCTTCCGGTGGCATTAATTAGCCCTCGATTCCTACCGCGCTATCGATCCCGTGACTGCTCGGTAATTCGATTCTCGCTCGCGACGCAGTTCGCAATTTGTGCCAAGCCATGTTAATGCGACGGCAAAACTCAAAATTGCCTCGATCACAGAGCAAATTATGTTACAAGATTATTTCCACTTGCAAAAAAAAAATAGATCGCAAAAGTTTGACAGTTTTGTGATTACATATCGCGATAAGAACCATCGAACGATGCGCTTCGAGTATTTGGCAGAAAGGAAGAAAGCGAAGAATTAGCTGAAAATCGAAATGGCGACGCGCCGGAAACACGTGTCTCCCTCGAGCAGCTAGGGAGTAGGAAGCGAGGATCTTCGCTTTGTGAATGCGCTTAATTGCAAGAATAAGTTTCGACCGGACGGAGGGCAGGTCGCGCGGTAAGAAAAGTACGGAAATGATTAACGACAAAAGGAGACTCTGCCTCGTTGAATCTCCGGAAACGGATCGAAGGGCGTACCAAAGACAGAGTAAGAGAAAGACAAAAATGACTGAATCCGACGAAACACAGTCGGAGGTCGGTAATTATCCGATAAAATTCTTCGGTGCGAATGAGAAAGGAAAAGCGGCCATCTCCGCGTTATACTCGTTTTATCGTTAAACGACCCGTTTGTTCTTACACAGCGCTTGTTAATCAAATCTTCATGATTTTCTCGCAAAATTTATTTTAATACTGTAATATAACAACGAAATATCACAATTAATTCCCTTCCATCGTCTACATCCGACTGCAATAATATTCGTCGCACACTCGAAGTTCGTTAATTACATCTCGAATAAGAAGCCGAAGCTCTCGTCGCGCAATGAACGAACGAAAACGCGATGAGCGCGGACGCGCCGGTTTAATCGCGCGACATCTTCCATTAGTCGTGATTAACGCGAAATAATAGCGTCAGCGAGAGAGAAAAGAGAGAGAAAGAGAGAGAGAGAGAGCGTGCGATCGATAACGAAAAATAATGTAGTGCGCGCCGAGACGAACTGGGTCATTGATTCGCTTTGCGTTACTTGTCGGTTAAGTACTCGGTAACCAAATTTAACTCCCGACGAGGCACCGTAATAACGGATAAGTAAATCCATTAGCCGCCGGCTGCCATAGTAACGCGCATATATTCGCGACGATCCCCTTCGAATGCGCTCGATAGCAGCGATTCTTCGTGTAATCGATTATCTCCCTCTTTAAAACGTTTATATCGCGTGACTGCATAACCTTTCGATGCGCCTGGAATATTGCGAAGTCGATCGCGAGATAAATTGTTTGTCGCGCGGTAAAAGGAAAATGGCCTCTCTCTTATGGCAGCGAACGAAACGTTTGCGAGCGACGATGTAGGATTAGAATCGGGAAGAATCGGGAAACGTCTATCTCTGTGTGTGTTTTACACACACACAGAGCGGGCTTTTTGCATAAGAACACGCGGAAATTGGCGCCACTTCGCTTGCGCAGTGAGATAAATTCGGGGGATGGACGAACACACCACTGTGATTTCGAGCGTGCGGCTGGTCTGTGACGCAGCAAACAGAAAATAATACCGTACCGACATTGTTCCAACTCCGTCTGTCCCGCTTCATCCACTTGCGCGTGTCCCGTTGCTTGTACAGGATCATCCGCTCTATTGTCGAGTTTTTACCAGGGATCCTCCGTCTCGCCCTCTTTATTTCCCACACCCTTTCCCTCCCTCCATCGGCGGTAGTTTATACGTCCCACTCGTTTTGTATATTGTCCCACCTCGAACGGCACATGTATTTCTCCTTTTTTTTTCGTCGGAATTTGAAGAGAAAGAAAGGCAAAAGGACGAGAAGCAAAAGGAACAGTCGACAAGCAGATTGCACCGTTTGCTTTGACAGTGAGAGGGAAATGCGACAATCCGTTACATTCGCAGCCAGCGAATCAAAGTTCTTCCGTCGCGGACTAATTATCGACGCAATTAAAATCTGTTTTACACAAAAGAAGAACAACTATCTGTAAAAGCGTACGTAGACAATATCGATGAGAACGACAACGCGTTTCAGCGCGTTTAATTCCGTGAGAAGAATGCAAAAAAATATTGCACTTATCACTCGTTCGATTTGATAAAAAAAAAAAAAAAAAAACCCTTATTTCCATCAAAATCGACTGTTCTCCTCGTCTGCGTGCCATCAATATTTTATCGTCCCTCGTTTGAGAAACGATGAGAACTCGTGAAAGATCGCGGCGTTTTGTTCCGTAAGAGCGGAATGCGTAATGGCGTCGTTCGCGCGATTCATCACGCATGCCGCGATGAAATATACTTTCTCTCGGGCGAGAGCAAATGAATACGCAAAAACTAATTTCCGATGGGCTTATTCCGATGGCGTTGATTTGACCTCGTTTTTTAAATTTTTCTCTCTCGCGCGTCTCCTGTCCGCGCGCGCGTCGCCGCCACTGCGTCGCGACGTTATCGTGAAATATGATTATTCCGTCTCGCGCAGATTATTTTTAACGCCCGACTTCTTCTCTCCTTTATTCTTCCCGTCTGTTTGCGCTCGCGGCGAGCACCATCGATCGATCGGTATCGGAGAGAACGCGCGCGACGAAGAGAGAAACCGACGCGGATCCAATCACCGACGACTTTCGCGAGCGGCTATATCGCGCAATTCGGCGTGTTGATTGAAATATCCCGGCCGCGTTTTTTTTTCCCGACGACGACGACGACGACGACGAGATTTTCACTAGGCGCGCGCGGATTGTTTCCGCAATTTCCCACGTGCTTCGCGCGCTCGTGAATATTCTGTTTTTACGATCGACAACAAAACCAAAAAAAAAAACGCAAATTTTTTCGCACGCATCGCGAAACAATCCTGTCGGATAAAAGAGAATTAAACAAATGAGTTAATTCCGTCGGATTAGCGACGAAAAAAAAAAAATCAAACAAGTAGAAAAATGATGAATCTTTTTTTACACGTTGTTCGTAATCTAACTTGAATGTATACACGAGTCTCTTTATCTCTAAGTATGTGAGTAACGCCTGCGGTATAATATACCGCATTCAACGGAAGTTTAACGGATAGCACAGCGATCGACACACGGACAACTCGCGCAAGTCCATGAATTCAATAGAATTGCGTCCAAAACTCTGACTGGCAGCTCTCCGAAGCGCTGTCGGCGAAGTTCAACCGCCAGACGACAAGCAATCGCGCCGGTTTTGTCCCCCCGCGATAATAGACATTTTAACTGTCGATATGTTAAGTTGCGTTGGCAACGGCAAACCGACGTCAACCGATTGAAGACGTTGGAAAACAATATTTTTTTTTTTGTTACACTTCACAGAGATTTCGAGTATCTCTCTTTCTCGGACAGAAAAGGATATCAAGCGCGGGATCTTTTCCGGTGGAAGTAAATCTCGCAACGTCATATCCGCGCAAAACGCGTACCTTCCACCGACGGAATCTTATCCGCGAGTAAACAGGAAGGGTAGCAATCGCGGGCGGTGGTTCGCGTGAGTCGGGCGAATTCCGCGAGAGACGCAAAGAAAATACCTTCTCTAACAATTTCTCATTTACCCACCCTTGCTATATATCCCGCGTTTAACATTACTCATTGTTAAATTTCTCTCCGCGATGCGGAATTACTCGCGACTGCTGTTGTTCTTTGCTCCTCCCGTCCGATATTAAACTCTCGTCGTTCCGTAAACGATCGCGACTTTATAAAACGTTTGACGCTAACGATTTGATGCAAAAAAAAAAAAAAATAAATAAATAAATAATACGGAAATCAGACGTGATTAATGTGCTTCTTAAAATTCTCGCAAAGTTTTCCTCCGCGAAACAAACTCGTACGTGTGTGCAGACCGACAAATCGTCTCGTCGTGTGAAAAACGCGGTGATATTACTCGGCTCGAGGAGAGAATATTTACTCGTGGACGTAATCGCGCCGCGCCACGCCGCTCACTTCTGCCAACGCATGGCGGCTACTTTCACGATGTCGTCACGACCGCGCGTATTGCCCATTAATGTGAACTACGGCCCGACCATTACGCCGGAATGCTCGGTTTCGAAACAAAAGACAACACCTACGACGCGCGCATTGTGCGCGCGACCTCCGGTTTTTTTTTTTTTTTTTTCAATCGGAACGGAGACCTTCGACTCGCATAAAAATGCCGATAGGCGTGTCGGCTCGTTCTCAATTGTGTTACAGTTTCGACACCTCTGTGACGCGAATGATCTTACAGTTTCTATAGTTATCGCGATAACGTGTTTCCTGCCTGAGACACGCATTGGCTACGTTATTAACCCTAATTCTGAACCGGATTTTTGGCGCTCCGAAAGAGAACAATGACTTGACACATTTTATTGGATTTTGAAATATTAAACCAAGTTTCGCAAACGTCCGCCTTCTTTCATTGCGTATGCCAATGTGTTCTCTGTTGTTTATTTAACAAGAAAAAACAATTTTGCATTATTTTTAATAATTTTTGAAGAGAATTTCAAGCCGCTAGACAATAAGATTTCAAAGATTCAGAATTAAGGTTTAAAATCACGTAATCAAGTAATTAGCAATCAAGAATAGGGACATGAAGAACCAAGGCTAATCACTCACCCAAGAAGATCTCATCGATATCGTCGGCGTGGAGATCAAGATCGAGCTCGGCCGCGCCGTTGTTGCCGGGCACCCTCTTTGCCAGATCCATCAGTAGATCGTCTCGCAGCTCGAGGCGGCCCGCGGCCAGAAGTTCGGCCAGCAGGGTAAGATACGGGGAGGTCACTAAGCGCGGGCTGGTAGCACGCAGACAACCGGGCAACCAGAGTCCTGGGAGACCGTACGGAACCACCGGTACCGCTCCGGCACTGACGAAGCCGCCGTTCAGAAGTTCGCCGCACAACATAGATGCCGCGATGACCTCAGCTCCTCCCTCGTGACCTTGGCGCCGCCTCGATGTCGACTATCTGCAAACACACAATGATTTTCGTCCTGCAATCGCTCGTTTTTCGAATTCGAAATGTTTTTAAACTCGGGGCCACAGCATCTTCGAAAAATCAACGTTACGGCGACACGGTCCCCGATTGCTCTCGAAGCTGGCGGCGCGAGTCGAGAAAATTAATTGCAAAACTTGCGCGCCAGGTTCTTCAAAGGTTTAACCGAGTAAGAAATAAGACGGGGGAGAACGAGAGGGGGACAAGTGTTTCGCGACTTTTCGCGCTGAAAAAGCTTTACGAGAAGCTGAGCGAAGACGGTAACTAAGTTTGTTCGCTAACTGGCTGTATTTAGGATAACGGAAGTCGGTGAAAATTGCGAGGATAATTATATACGCGATGAAGGAATCGTTAACTTCGGTCGTCGCAAAATTAAGTTACGAGAAAGAAACTACTTTTTGTGAAAAAACGAAACTCCGCGTGTCTCTCCGCGTATCTCGTTTCGCGCGAAATAGATTGCATCGGACAGCCGTTTCGTTAAACATGCACGCGGCGCAAATCCCGGATATCGTGTCTCCGGGAGAGACCCCAAGTCGTCGTCGCGCAAAGTGGCATTAAATATACAATTCTATGGACGCGCATGAAAGCGCGGGGAGAGAAACGGCTCGCGAATATAATAAACGACGCGACGGAGAACGAAATTTCGAGTCCGGTCGCGGTAACAAAGGAGCCTCGGGTAATACTAAACGCGAAACAACCGAGGGGAGGAACAATACGATCTCTCGCACAGAGACGGGCAAATGTGCACAATTATCGTGAAATATACGCAAATTAATCCCACCCATGCTAGGCTGGCAGGCGATGAAATACGAACCGAACAGAGTAACGAGAAGGCGGTGCCACCGAGATACGGGGAGATAACGGGTGTTCGAAAACAAAAAGACGTGATCTGGCTAAATCGAGTATAAAGTTGCATTTCAATTGACCGAACTTCGGTAGAACTTTGACTTTTAATTAAGTTGTTGACTCGATTGCTGCGATAAATTGTTTCAAGCAATAATTCTTTCGTAAATCCTCTTTGTTTTTAAACGTTTGTTATTCACGTTTGTTATTGCATTTCATTTGTCTGACGAAACGTCGGTTGAAAAATATTTGAAATATTTAATACGTTTTGGACAAAATTTGCGCAAATATTATTTCAAGTTACACTGTTTCAATTAATAAACGGTTTGCTGTTTAATTACTCGGGTAATTATCTTAAGAGCACACACGCGCTCACACACGCAACGTCCGAGAAATTAAATTCACGTACCATTTTTTTTAACACGCATGTAAAACGAACTCGTGACGAACACAATACAGATTCTTTTTGTCGACACATAAAGTGTGTCACAAAAGATCGCGAAATTCTCGTTCTCTCGCACGTTCTTGGAGAGATGCGCAGACACGCTCGGTTGCGAGCAGCGACGATGCGGCACTGAACCGCGCAAATGGAGCGTGACAGGCGAAAAACCGGAAATGATCCAGTGGGAGGAGAGGCTTTCCCGTGAAGTCTTTACCCACCACTCGCGGCATCGCATGACGTCAAGCTTAGCGCGGGTGTAAATGCGTCGAGTGATCTTACCAGATACAAGGCCCGTGATAAACGCCCGATGCACAGAGTTAAATGACAAATCCGAGACTCGACAAGTTTTACGAAATATCAGAAAGCCGCGAACTCCGCTTTACGCACAAATCGGTAAAAGAAATTCTCACACGAAATTGCAAATTTTTAATTACAAATCAGGAAAAAAACAATTGAAAAGAATAAAATATGACACAAAGGATCGTTTTAAAATTTCGAAAGTGTCAAAACAAGTTACGTGTGATATTTTATAACGTTTTCTGAACACAAACAAATAATTTACAAAGAGACACTTTTATAAAAACAATCTACAAGAAAAGACTAACACATAGCTACGTTCCTGGGGAACACGCACGTACACACATACATTCTTGGCGGATAGTCGGTGAGTCGAATCAGAAATGAGACACGCAGCGAAAACATCTCCTCCCGTTAATCCGATCGCCTACGCACGAGTTCCTGGTGAATACGTTATACAGAGATTACATTATGTACATTTCATGCGTTTCGAAATTATGTCGTCGTCGAGATATTGCCGTCAACTTTGGCGTCCCTGAGATTCCGAATCGGAATTTCGCGGCGCGAGGAATGTTCGCGTCCTCTTCTTATCCTCGAATCGGAGGGATCCTCCTTCGCCGAGCGCTATATACACACGGGGTAAACACGAGAGAATCCTTCGGCAGTATATTCGTTACAATAACCGACGGAATGCTCGCGGCTTGTTTACGAGGCAGCGCGAATAGAGATTCCGCGCGCATCAGCGTTGTCGTGAAAATTACTCAGGTAAGAGCCAGACATGTTTAATATCACATTCGTACGACCGGAATTTTATCTCGCGAAACGCAAACTCCGGAGAGAATCTTCTCGATCATTCGGATATATTAAAAAATTTACCCGTTTCGATTTCGGCTTGATTACAAGCATCGAATTGGTTATCGTCGTCGTGCGACGAGCGCAAATATTAGCAATACATTTCCGTCTGTCAATACTCATCGTGATATTTGCGTTGCAACATTGAAACAACAACACAAACCAACGTACGATACACGTGACGATTAACTTTAATCCCATGTTTTTGTTTTTCGTTCCAAAAGTATGAACCGTAGACGCATTTGATTTTGAAATATGGAAAAAGAATTTCGTAAAACTTCTGGCGTCTTCTTTCAAGTTGTTGTTAATTAACGAAAACAACAGTTTTACATAAATTTATTTTCAATAAGTTTTGACGAGAGAGTTTCGAACAAAACAGACTCAAAGGTTCAGAATTAGGGTTGACGCGAATGATCGTCTCAGAGTTTTGTCTCAACAGACGCTTTATGTAGATATTTCGCGTCCACGCAAAGAGAAGAGAGGAAGTTCGCGATGAGCAAAGACATCGACCAAGAGCGGCAGACGAACGGGCACCACAGTGACCACCAACATCTACCATCCTCGGCTCGCATATTCGAAACCGGAACAAACCTTACTCCACTCCCGGAACCGCTCGCACGAAAACGTACGGCTGCTCGGCACGAGATATTGTTCCGCTTTGCCGTGGCCATCCATAAAGCCTTAAACACCGGTCTTAACCACCCTCGAAAACGGACCGTGATTTATACAAGTCGCGTCTCGCGCGGCGCACTAAAAATTTCACGACTCGTGGAATTCGGAGAACGTGAGATATTTCGTTGGGCGCGGCGGATTAACCGCGACTTTTCTTTTTTTTTTTTTTCTTCTTGTCATTCCGCGGTTTCTCCCGTAATACCGCGAACAAAAAAAGAAGAATACGAAAGCAGAGAGTGCGTTTTTCTTCGGGATATTCGCGCGACTTCCGCGCGACACTCGCGCGATTAAACGTCGAGGATAGACGAAGCGCGCGAGCGCTTAACTGCGAGGACGGTCCTCGAGCACGTATGCGCGAGAGATCCTAAAGGATCGTTTCCATCCCTCTCGGCGTCTAGGTAAACATCGTCGCCGCGTCGTTACCGGCTGCAATCTCGATCGTACTCTTCGGGGGAAAATCTGGTGGCGAGGTACTCGATATCACCTGGCGGCGGAAAATCGCGAGTCGCGAAAGAGGAAGGCTTATAAAAATGATAAACCTAAGCCAGATAGATCGCGCGAGATATCGTCCTTTGAGCCCTGTAATACCCGAGCGCGGACTTCGGATTCCATTTGAATCCTCCTCTTCCTCCGCGCGCGTACGCGAACGAAAGAACGCGATGATAATCAAGATCAACAGAAAACTGTTGGAAACAGCGTTCTCGATATGCACAAAGAAAGACTTTGATCGAGGAGTCGACAAAGGAAAATTTGACGATTGAACGATTTTAATTAAAGCTATTGGTGGAAGTACAACGAGCGAATTTCATATTTCATAACTTTGTCGAGATGATTTTTAACTGCAGTTCATTTTCCGCTGTTCGGCTCTTGTCGCCGACTAGCCGCAAAAGTAAATGTCGGATAATCAATTCGATTGGTTAGGTACTTGTTCGGTCGATCTCAAAGAAATATCCATCGATAGCTTTGCGCTGATTCAGTTTTTTTTTTTTTTTTTTAACAAACGAGAAATTCTCAGATCTAATAGAGAAAATGACTAGAAATAGATTTTCTCTCGTCTGACGGTCTTTCAAAGAGTTATATTTTCGAAGAATTCCATCAATTTATTATTTATAAAATACAAGTATAAATGCGAATAGATTGCAAATATACAACGACCTGTAATTTAATTTTGCTTCCGTGCTAATAAATTAGCCTGAATGTAAATTAAATTCCAAATACGAATTATACAGAATGATATTATTTCGTTCTGATGCTCACAAAAATCGTATTTTCATTCGTTGAATTTACTTCCGCATTAACGAAAATTACATTGCCAAAATATAACGTTAAGTACCTATATTGTATACGGCATAATGATGTGATACGATGTTAATTATTTCGAAATATTGTTCGTTTTTTCCTCACGTTGAGAGTTTTCCGAGCGCTTGCTGCAACTCCGTGTGTTATACGTAGTTTAAACTTTTTATTAAATTTTTGCCGTTTGGCCTCGCGCAAGCGCGCATACTAATTTGTTTCAACTTTTCGTCAATTATATATCGCGGAAGTAAAAAAAAAAAAAAAAAAAAAAAAAAAAAAAAAAAAAAAAAAAATCACTCTTCGAGAAATATTTATCCAACAATTTTGAACGCGGTAATTAACTCCATTTTCTCTCAATTTCGCAATATAACACTATAAAATTTTGCAATAAATATATTGTACATATTTTCTCTTCTTTTTTTTTTTAAAGAAAATGCAATTTGTAAATTAATCTCGCGATACATAAATGCGTGCGTGCGTATGTGTATGTGTGTGTGATTTTCTTCGAGCTATCGAGTCGCAATGTATTTCCGCGAAAAAAGAAAACGAAGAGCGAAGACTCGCGGAAAGGATATATTCGACGTTGCTCAAGAAAGTGAACGGGAACGTGCCGTCGAAGATCTCGGGCGAATTTTTCACCCCAGAACTTCCTCTCCGTCAGCTCGTTGATTACATTAGGGGCGAGAACAGTCCTCCCCTGCGGCGCGCACACACCGACGGAATCTTCCAAATCGAAGTCAGAGAGAGCTCTTCTCCGACAAGAATCTTGCCGTTAAGATTTTTTCTTTTTTTTTCTTTTTTTTTATTTGAATGCAAATGGCTAGTTTCTCTCATCCTTCTCGACCGTCCCTTTATCACTCGAGTGAGAACGGACAGATTTCGTGTCTCTCAGCAGAAATGCAATCCGGTGCGCACACACACTCGAGATCGACATTTTGTAAACCTCAGCGCGTAAACTGCACAAAACCGCACACACACACTCTCTCTCGTACGTTTATCGTAAAAGGGGAATTTTTTGTTTAACGTGTGCTTTACGAGCTCAATCGCGCGAATCGATCCCATTTACCCTTCGTGCCTTACCGAAGGCGCGCGGTAAAACACAAAAGGAGTTCGTAATATTTCTTTTTTCTTTCCTTCAACTCTCCCCCCGAATGTGATCTGTAACTCTTCTCGATTTTTTTATTATCCCTTCGAGAAAATCTTCCGTGCTCTTGTTCCTTCTTCGTGTTTTACAGTAATCAATCTTTACCGCTTTTATGTGTCTTTTTTCGCGAGATAATCTCGTCGCGCGTTCGACGATTCGACGATTTCGAATTTTACTGGTCGAGAATAACAGTTTGAGCAACTTCCGCAATTCGGAGATGTTTGTCATCAACGTTCGGGATCTCTCGTGGTTTACGAACTCGTCAGGCAGCGAGTCGTGTCGTTAAAGTTTCAACCGTCTGTGGACACGCGCGCGCGCACGGCGTGTACAAGCGTGGAGTCCTCTCTAAGTTAAAATGGAGCTCGTCGTGTGCATCGCGCCGCCGCCGCGCGGCCTCAGGTAAGGCGAGACGTAATTTACTGGTTTCTGCTTGTTACAGCGACCGCACGTCGACGTGTCGCCGGCGTTTTCTCGTAAAGTCGACAAACTCGACGTAATTTTATCCCCTCGTCTTCAGATACGGCCTTCCTCCCTACATGTATAGTACATAACACCGGCTTTCTGTAACCGGTCCCTTTCCCCGTGCCCTTCGGCCAAATGAGATTTTACTCGACGCGGACTCCGAGGCAGATTCCGCAGAACACGCAACACGGCTACGCGCGCGGGATCACAGGATGAAACAATTTATGTAATCTGACTCGGTGATCTCGTCAGCCTCTTCTTGCGGTTTCCTTGTCCGCGAGAGTTTCGCGGATAAAAAAAAAAGGGCTATTCGAGTTATCTCTCTTTTTGTATAATATTTCGTTGATTCAATTATTTCATTAATAATTTTTTTTTATCCGAACGTATCTCAAATAACGTCTCGCGATTCTGTCTACAAATAATCATTTCCTAGCTCTCGCAACAACACTTCTAATAACAATTTCAGATTATTAACGTGAAATCGATAGGTGATTTGTTTTCAAGTTACTTGTTACGGCGTGTGTATATACAGACGAGTCGTCGGCGCGTAATTAACATCTCACTGCCAAAGTAGCCAAATAGCTACTTTGTGAAAATACCAGAGCGTCGAGAGAAATAACACGTGGAAGGGGTCAAAGTCGATCTGTCTCAACGCGTCAGGAAAGGGAAATCGATACTTAACTCACACGCGATCCAAGTCGAAAGTGTCGCGGGAATTCTATAGCGGGGAGATGCGAATTTTCAAATTAATATAAACAACGCGATATCGAACGCGTACATGCGAGTATCGTCGTCACCGAATCGCGGATTACACGGAAATGGCTTTTGCTCATGCTGCAATAGCTCGGCAATCGGATTTGCGAGCGAGTCGAGGTTATCCGCTCCGGAGAAAGAAGAATTTACATGAGGATTCACACACACGGCTTGCTAGAGATGATCGAAAAGAGACAACGAGAGTGTCAAAAGAGGGGCGCGCGATTTTGTGTGCGCGACATAGCGCGGGTGCTCTCTGCTTTCCAATATAAATTTAAATGTATTTGACGCATCATCGAACACAACGCTCCCATAAAGCCTTGTGCCGTTCCGTTGCGTGTAAATTTTCGTCTCCGAGTAAATTCCATTTTTCTCGATAAAACGGCGCTTTATTGCCACTGGAAAAATATTCCCCTTCGGCACAACGGAAAGAAACGAAAACTAATAATCTCGACCGTAACTTGTGACAATAATAATACAGTTGGAAAATATATCTCGTTTGTTCTTTAAATATGAATAATTATCCGAGAAGCAAGCCGGGGATAAAACGCTACAATTTCCTGCGCTATCATATTTTTAATCTCACGTCTTTATATCGGCGTAAACACGTATATTCATTTATTTATTTTTTTGTCCTTCTTTTAATAACGCCGTAATTTGCGTGCTTTTGTTGCACGTTGTTTACACGTGCGTCATCGTCGAAAAAAAAGAAAAAAGAAACATCAACGTTTCAGCCATAAATTGTTCGATCTTTCCACGTAAGCGTAAGATTCACATATCGCGTCGCGGGAATGCGAACTCTCAAGCTCAGGTGAGGTCCAAAGCGAGTGAACTCAGCCAGGGGACAAGGCAGCAGGTTGATTGATCGCGTGTCAGGTTCCAGCCAACCTGGCGCCAGTCCAGTGGTGCCCAACCCCCGGCGCGAACAACACTGCGGCGACACTTGCAACTCGCAACACTCCTCATCGAGGGTGCAAAGCACGGTTCTATTATAAGGTAAGCGGAAGTCAAGTCACACATTTTTATCGAGTTCCGAGTGCACGACTTGAAGTAAGTATAAAGCCAAGCACACGATGACGACAATGCGCGGTATAAGATATTTCTGTTTTTTATATGCAGTTACACGTTCGCACGGTTCATCACGGGCAATTTATTGTACATACGAGGAACAAACTCTGTAAGAAGACAAAAACATGACGTCAAAACAACTGAGGATAATTTAAAAAAAAAAAAAAAAAGCCACGGTACGAATTAAATCGCGTAATGACAAATTTTGTCGCTTTTTTACGATCTTCTCGAGCACATATAAACGCGCGCGACTCGCTTAAAGATTTAAAGAGCATAGCTGGTACGTATTACGTGGGGCTGTGCACCTCGAGTAATAAAAGAGACTCTCTTTAATATTGAAGGTAACAACTTGGAAGTTTCAGCTACTTAATCCCGAACGAATATTTTCAAAAGCGTGATTACTTTCTCAGACGCGACACGGTTATATAAAACGTATTACTTCACCAGCCTGACTACTATCAGTCCCGAGACACGTCAATACAAAATTCTCGCTCGCTTCTTATGGCGAAATAGGAAGTGTAAACAATCGTACGTGATTTAATAAAAATCGCAAGAAAAATATGTGTAATTATTTCTATCTTTGTGCACGCGTGTCTGTCTTTGTGTCACGCCAAAGCGTGAGATTTCATCGCGTAATAATCTATGCGGCAATTATCGTCTCGTTATAAACGGAATGACGAACGACGAACGACGCACTTGCACCCACGCGCTCAGAAGAGTCTCGAGGGGGGAGCTGCGCTCTCTCCGGCAATTAGAACGTAATTACGATAAAACGGCGTCGGCTACGGGCGGCGATAAACGTCCGGAATATCGGTTTTCCTTTATCGCACAACACAGAGAGAAAGAGAGAGAGAGAGAGAGAGAGAGAGAGAGAAAGAGAACGCAAGGTGAAACTCGGTCAGGGTAAACTGTAACGAAGCGCCGTGGCGGCGAACCGTTTTAATTCGCGACGGAAAATACGTTTCCAGGCACAACCGCGGCTCGATCGATAGACAGTCACCTCTCCGACGTGTACGTTCGACCAGCGTAAATTCGCGTGTGCGCGAATTAAATCCAGCGTGGATTTCAAGGAACGAGAGAGAGAGAAAAGAGGAAGAGAACACGGCGAATTTCAACTCCCGAACCCTCTACGATAAAGCCCTATGAGAGCCACCTCTCCTCCCTCCCTCCCCGTCATGGGAAACGAATCACGGCCCTGTGTATGCCTCCAATCCCCGTTGACCTGTCAGTCACTTTATCCTCCTCTGTGCCGAGCTCTCCCGCCGCGCCGGTCCCTTTATTTGATCGACGAGTGACGTTATCGCGTAATATTGGACGACGAGAAACAGAGATGGAGAGATAGATAGACAGAGAAAGAGAGACGATTCTCCGACACTTCCTGCTCGCTCCATCAAACATTCATGCTGTCGGCCGCAAGCTCGCGCGCAGTCGACCGACCAGCGTCGACCACCCCGTGAAAACGCGCCTGATAAAATGCAATCCGCTACTCGCCGCCTCCTCTCCCGCGCCTTTTGTGCCGTCGTCGCCCACCGATTCTTCATATCCCCTGAGATTAAACCTTGGTTTCCGCCGCGTCGCGTTTCCTTTGACCCACCTACGAATTTACACGATCGACCTCGCTACTCCCTCTTCCTCGGTGTACACACGTTGTATTTTTAATGGTTTATTTTCATGCGATGCTTTTAACCTGTTTGCGCGTAACTGCAGGATATCTCGCGGCTGAGCGCTGGCTTATCACATGGCATTAAAGGAATCCACCACGGAAGAGAATTTAACCCCGTGTCCTTAGGCGCGAGCTGCCGCTCGAAAAGTCGCTTCACAGAGGGATCGCCTTCCGGCATACGTTATTTCAAGAAGAGGGATCGATTTTCGTGCTTCCCTCTTCCTCCCCCGGCGCGATTATGCGCCGTGTTTTTATACAACGGCCGATAATAGATCGTAAAAGCGACGACGCGGACGACTGCCTCGCTAATTGAGCGGATCCCGATATCGTTCAGCCGTCGCGTTTAGTCTCGTTGGAGATTTTAATGAACGGAACAACGATTAGTCGACGATACGAAGATCGAGGGAAGAAGTGAATTATGCGACGTGAAGCACGAGTTGCGATCTAACAGAGATGAACATCAAAACACGTTATCGCAATTCGCGTCGCGTCAAATAATAAAACGCGCGCGACGCATTTGTTTCGTGGGATCGACGTGTGACACGAGATTTTGAAAATTTTATCGACATCTTATCAGATCCCGGTTTATAAACCCGCGCTTACAATATCAAACTCAACTTTCGACGTTGCGATCTTAATTAATTAACTTTGATATTGCTTCGTAAGATTTAAGTAAGTGGTAATTAAATCGCGAAATTTATAAATTCTGAGAAGTTAATGATTCGTTTATTAACGACTCGAAAATATTGGGAACTTACATCGTGCAATAATCGAGAGAGAGAATAGAATAAACTAACTGAAAAAATGAGAGAGAGAGAGAGAGAGAGAGAGAAAGAGAAAGGGGAAGAAGTCTGAACGCAAGAAGAGCAGAGTCAACTCTAGAGCACTTTGTCACACTCCAGAGAAGACG
The DNA here is from genome assembly GCA_014825475.1 of Pseudomyrmex flavicornis. Classification (NCBI taxonomy): domain Eukaryota; kingdom Metazoa; phylum Arthropoda; class Insecta; order Hymenoptera; family Formicidae; genus Pseudomyrmex; species Pseudomyrmex flavicornis. The sequence continues at coordinate 21,309 of QVNW01001208.1, forward strand.
GAAAAGATACAGTGGCTTGCTCTAGTTTACGGTTCTCAAAACATGCGGGAGAGAAACTCAGGTACGTGTGTCCCACGTGGCAATGAGGTTTCCCCGAAATTGTCAGAGAATTCGAGCAGGTTCGCGATGACTCCCGCGGGAGCTCCGATGAAAGATACTCTTGTGCTCGCGCGCAACTCTCGTCCTGTTTTCTGATGCAAGCATCCGAAATAATTTCAACTTGTGTTAAAATTAACGCGCGCAAAGAATGGCGATATTGTTTTCATCTCGAGATAAACAATTCGTACTTAATTATTGTTGTTAGAGAAAAGATGTGTAAGTTGAAATCATATATCGTAACGGAAGACTCTCCAAATTGCGTGAACGAAAAACCGGAGAAGAGGGAAGATATTTTTTTTCTTTTAATTTATATTGATCCGTGATATCATGTTTATTACGAGGGAACAAGATAATTTGCAGATAAAGTTATTAATTATGTAACCAATCGATCAAAATCGAACTTGATTATATTAATTGTCCACGACCTATCCAATTCATTACATATTAATGCATCAGTTGCTTCGTTAGAGCCGCGCAACGAATACATCGGAACACGTCAAAACACAATAGATTAATATATTTACACGAGGCTCTCGTGTTCATTGTCGTATTCACAGCACTAAACTGTGTGGTTATATAATTTTTTCGTTGTTGCGACAAATGTGACACAACAGATTATTTCTTAGATAAAAAAAAAAGTTTCTTTCTTTTCACGCGCAATAGTTCAGTCGATACATTTTATGTTTCAACTTGTTCTACTTTTTTCTTCTCGAAACATTTCATATCTCGTATTTACACGAAAACTGTCACAAGTGTCGACATCGATTCGATTCTAACTGAAATGTCGTAAAACACATACAATTTTAGAGAACACATTTTTATACGTGCTTCTCTTTTGAGCTTTAAAAAAATAAAACACTGCTCAAAAAGATCTGAAAAAATCAAGAGAAAGAGAGAAAAAAAAAAGTGACATATATACCGAAGATTCAAATGCAAGACAATTCTGTTAGGGAATGGCCGCGCGATGACATTTACTTCTGCATAAAAGCAGAAGCGGGTTGCAATCATCGCGTCTGCCTGCAAATCCGTCGCGAACAGGTTCATAATCCCGGTTTTACACCCTTCTTTTATTAATACGGCACGGTAACAGGTTTAATCCACGCCGACTGTATTGTTCGTCAAGTTTTAAAAAGCAATGCATTGTTCGCGAAAAATATGTTCTCTCTCAAGTATATGGTTTTTTTAAAAAACTTTTTTTCACTATTCTCTGAAAAGATCAATTATAACCGTAAAAAAATTAATCGAGCGTTTGAAAAGAATTTCAAATGTTTTTTTTTTTTAATCTACTGCGATATTTGAGGTGATCGATTTTTCTTAAAGCAAAATTTATTGAAGATTTTCAAGAAGAAGTCTTTGATATTTTAATGCGGCAAAAAATAAACAATTTTTTCTCTCCCGTCCGCTTCTTTTTTTCCCGCGGTAATTACGCGAAGCACGAGTTCGTTTCCCACTTAATCCCGCGGATCGAGAACTTATACACGAACCGTACACGAACTTCGTTATCGAAACTTCCGTGTTGGAATTAAATCGACCACTAATCCGGACTACCTCTTCCTCAGACGCAACGCGACCGCAGCGCGCATCCGTCATTGCGATCATTACGGAATCGTTGGCACGTCGTCACCACACGAGGCGGAAGACGCTGGCATTGCAGGTATTTCGTCCCGGGAATGCAAATAGCCCCCGCGGTGGGATGATAATATGCAGATTAATCCGAGCAGCCGGTCGAAAACTTCGTGCTCGCGAGGAGAGACCAGAGACGCGTTGTAATCTCGGCTGAGGTTCCTGACAACGAGTTCAGAACAATCGGATTTCAACGTTTTTATCCGCCCGCGAGGAGAAAGAGTTCTTTCACAGAAAATCAAACGAAGTAAAATATAAAATAGCAAAATAAATCGCGACAAATTTTAATGAGAATAAAAAAGTGATTAAAACAAAACTTTGATAATTGTATCAAATCGTGTACCGAAGCGCTTTACTCGGATTTATATGTTCCATTATTTCACGTTGTGACACTCCATCTTCTATCGTTTGAGCGATGGTAATGAATAGTAATGAAACAGCTGTCGATATTGATACGGCGAGCGTGCGGGCCGCGAAAAATTTGCGTACAGTCGAGAACGTCGTGTCGGCAACGCGGTGAAAACAATTCGTCTCAATAATGCCACTCGGGAAATATCGATGTTATTTTATTGAACGAAAGGATAGATAGGCGCGAATAATACCGTTATAAATCATAGGAACGACCCCCGCTTAGACAAATGTTTCGCTGTACCGGAGCGAATGATAGGCGAAAAGCGTGTATGTGCGCTCGTGTGTACTGTATTTTTATTTTTCCTCCTCGAAAACTGCTAAAGCGAATATGAAAAAATAAATTAGACACATATATACGAACTAATTTGCGCATTTTTACTATGTATATTAACCCTCGGAGAACGTATTCTTCAGAGAACTGTGGCCGAGTCACTTCTGAGTGACTGAATAAATAATCAAAAAGTTGCCTCGCATTCACAAATACAGCGTACTATAAATGTACGTTGTTTTATATTTTTTTAAATAGGTTTTTTTTATTATCATTTAAATATGGTTATGAATATTTAACAAATACCCATCGAGTGACTCGTCGACGAAGATTAACACAGCGGGTATCATATTGCTTGAAGGATAATTGTATAATAAAAAGGTACACACCCTCCACAAATTTACGAATCTGTTCGAACGACTGCCAGTCTCTCTCTTTTCTTTGAGGAGCTAACATGTTTCCTATTTTCACTTTTTTATGCAAATTTATCCTCAACACAATTCGACGCGCCCTATTTGTCCCTAATTGATCTTCAAATTGATTTATCGCTCGGAGATTTCGTGACAACCCTTTCCGCACTCGGGAGAAGGCTATTACTCACCGATGTATCGGCGCATCTGCCGCGAACATCGTGTAATTCCTCGAGTACGAGGTTGACTCTGGAAGCGGCAGGTGGTTCGCGAGAACCTGATCGATAGCTTTAATGACGAGGGCGCGACGACGACGACGACGACGATCGGGCTGCGGCGCGCATCGAGCTCCGTTTCCCGATATGTCGGTCGCGCCCCGAGAAACGATGATAATTAATGTGTTCCCCTTCCCGACCGCCTTCCGCTTTCTCGCGCAACGTCTATCCCAGACGGAAACTTTTCCGCCACGTTCACTCGAGAGCATACATTCCCGCCACGTACGTAAAATAAGCGACGTGTCGCACGAGCGTGTTCGCTCCGTGCCGAAAGTTCTCGCCCGAAAACTGAATTTTCCACACGATCCCGGAGTAATAGTACATCGCGTGTCTTTGTCACACCGTGGCCGAGATAATATTACTCCTCCGGGGGATGGAAACTGCGTGTAATGACTGAGCGCCATTAATTTTCGCGAGATATTTCAGTCGGGAGAGAACGTGGAGAATCGTATCTGACAGATTCTTAATTAGAAATTATTCAGCGAATAAATTGACGATGTTTCGGAAAATCTTTTAAATTTCAGAAATTTTTTCGCAAACAAATACACTCGCGATAAATACACGAAATTAAAAAAAAGAAGAGACCGCAAAAGTTTCTCTCGGTCGCCGTTTGAGGAAAAGTGGGGGGGTTTCTCAATGCGTTCTTCGCGGAGATTCGACAGGACGAAGTAATTTCGTATTAATAAAAGCGAAGAAATTCTGTTCAAGAGAGTCGTTACCGCGAAAGTGCATATCCCCGTCCTCAGGTAGTCTGGACACGTTTTTCGAGTGTCTCCGGTGTCAAAGACTCTTCTTCGCAGTAAACTCAAAGAAGATGAGAGAGAGAGAGAGATAGAGAGACGCGGCGTTGTGCACCCCTTGACGTTCATTCTCCCGGAGAGAATTTTCGCGAATTCGTTTCGGCTAGATTTTCTACTCTTGAATTACGTTTCTCGCGAAGGAGTGTGTAACATCGTCGAAATGTCTCTTCGCGGAACAATATTTTCCTTACGTTTGCGAGCGCGCGCGCGCGATCGTCATCGCATATGTAAGAGAGAATTGTACGACGCTATCGTACACGGCTGGGGATCAAATTTCACACATACGCCACGTATTTATGATTCGATGGCTTCTATCTGGCAAAACTATATCGCATCGCGTGTTTCTCGCGCGATCTCGTACGATATATCGAACAGTGGAAATCGTGGGGTTTTGGAATGTCGTTTCGGAGATGCGCATGCATTATTTCGAGGGAAATATTCGCGAGAAAGGGAGAGCGTCGATCGACTCACGTGAAAATATTGTTTCGACGTTCCCTCCGAAAAGAAAATAGATCGATTTGTGCGGTCGCCGTGTGTGTGTGTGTGTATGTTTTCGCAAAAATCCATCAAAACTATATATCACGAGGCGGCGAGCGTTTTCGTGCGTCTATCAAAACTTTGATAATACCTATAGAGAAAAAAGGGGCAGCAGCTGGCGGCGGGTGAAAGAGGGCGCGAAAGGAAAGATCCGGGAAGAAGGATCGAGAGATGTGGGTTTTAGCGGTGATCGATCGCGCGACGGTACATGCACAATAACAAGGGGATGGTGTCATGTATTTGGGGTAAACAGCCCATTTGCCCGGCACAATAGGGACGACGTCACTGTGGGCTCGACTTAATTACCGGGAGAGACTGCCTTTGGCAGGTAGAGAGCGAACGAGGCAGGGAAACGACGCGCTTTATCAGAAGCGCCTTATATAACCGAGCTTCGTTTAATAGCCGCGCAAGAATGCGAATTTGGCGACATGCCTGAGAATCTAATCTAAGAAGTTGTCCCGAAGGCGCTTCTTAACTCCCTCCCTCACCCGCGTTACGTATACCTGAGTGATTATGAATCACGTTGGCCATTATTATGCTAACGCTCGCTGATTTACCGGTCGCGTTTGACTACGTAAATTTGCTTTAACCCTTCGTTGGCGATGGGTCACTCGAGAGACCCGCGATCGGATATTTCTCAAGTTGCAAAAACCATAACTATAAATAAATTTAAATAATAGAGAAAATCAATCACATATGTTAAAAAATTAAATAAAAATTTTTACATGTAGAAATGAGGGAAAATTTGTGTGAAGTCTAACACGCGAAGGCAGACTTTTGGTTTCGAGCGCGGACGAAGTGCTTCACTTCGTGAAGAAACTCGTCCGTAACAAAATTTTTGACGCGGATTTTACAAACCACTCTCGTCCTTGTCCTTTTGCATAACGCGCATGATGCATAGCGACTATTCGCAGACAGAGAGAGATAGAGGAAAGAAAATGGAGAGAAGGAGGGAACAAAACAGTTTCCCAATAGTTTCCGCGAGATGCGAGAAAACGAAGGAAGCACTTCGTCATTAGACTGCGCGAAACTGTTGGTATGTATCATTCTGTAACGAGGGCAAATTGCGAATCCGCGCTGTGCTTACCGAAGTTTTCATAAAGTTCGCCGGGCGGGAGGGACCACTGCATTAGACGGAAAGATACCTGGAACACAAAACGAAAAGAACATCTTTAACTCGGCGGAAACTACTTTAGAGCGAAGAGAAACTTTGAGCCACGCGGAGTCTCAAATCTCGGCAATTAGCCGGACTATCGCAACCGCTCATCTTCCCGATGAAATAAATCACTCGCTAATTGCGACTTCCTTATTAAATACAATCTCTCGCTGTGAAAAATATCGTCTAAACGAAACCTAAATGCTATTTTATTGAAGAAGATATTTTGCGACTGTTTCTCGCTGTTATACAGTCTTCAAAAGATGCGGCGGAAAATACTGTCTTTCTCTCAATCAAACCAAGTAATATCCGTCAAATGTCCCAGAAAAACATCTGGGACAAAATTAGATTCGACCGTAATAAAGTTCGATCAAATTTAATTTTCAACTTCGTGAGTTAATAAAAAAATTGTTACGCGAGAGGAGGCTCTCAATTGTCGATAAATCACAAACACGCAAATGTTCAAGACGACGAGGAAACATTCGGATAATCTTCCTACTCACGTAATAACGCAAGACTATTTCGCACGAAAACATTTTTCTTCGATTTCGATTGATGCGTGCCGCAAACACAAAAGTTCTTCCCGGGGAAAAAAAAAAAACGTTCGCGAAACTTTTCCCTAATGTCGGTCACCGCAAAGTAGAAGGTACAAAACGAGAGTTTACCTCACTTGAGTTTACCTGCAGGGTACTCGACGGCGCGAAGAGACCGCTCTTTTATTTCAACCCTCTGTCACGCCGCACACATGCGAATTGGAGTTCACATCGAGACGAGCAAGAGACAGACAGGCAGAGAGAAAGAAAGAGATAGTGAGAGAATGAGTGAATGAGTAACATACGAGTGGTCGTCTCTGCAAACGCATCTCAAACGGGTTGGCCTGAGTGGTTTCTCGTGTTCGGCATCGCACACACACACACAATGGCCATCGCGAGCGACACATATTTGCGCGCGCGGTATTATGTGCGCACGTAGGAGTGAAACGGGATGGAAACGGCGAAAGAGAGAGCGTCCTCGCGCAGGACGAAACGACGACTCTTCGCCAACACGCGAATAGTACCTCTACTGCACTCTCTAGTGTTTTCGCGCTGTCGTCGAAAGAAAGCAACCGCAAATATTCGTTTGGTCGGTCGAGACCGCAGATCTGAGCAACCCCCCGTTAGAGTTTCGCGGGTTTGCGCGTTTAGAGAAACGAGCGCTTTTTCTTCCGAAAAGAAAAAACTTTTGACGGTAATTAATTTCGTAACGAGCGAACGTACGTGTTTCGATCGGTTTCACACATTTCTGTTATATTTTTGAAAGCGTAAAAACAATCAGCGTTGAAATTTTGCGATTACGTGATGCTATTTTTTCGCTTTCCTGTAACTTCTTCTTTCTTTTCAACACCTCCGGTCAATCTATCCCTTGTGTCCGACTGTTGTAAAACAGATAAAAGTCGAAGAATATGCGCAGGATGCGCATCGCAAGTATGGGAAGGAATGGAAAAAGAAGAGGGCACGCAGGAAGGAACCTTCCTGCATCGCAGTGCATCTTTCTCTGATTTCCCGTGAGACGCAGCGTCCTCGTCGCCACCCTTATCCCATGAAGCTGCCGGGATATCGCGCGGATGGATGAGAGGGAAGTGGATACAGCCGCAGCGCGCGTGTCCTCGCGAAACATGATTTATTTTATCGCTCTTCGAGAACGGCAGGCATAATTCCGGCCCGTTCCGCCGGCAGTTATTCACCCCCCTCTTTCCCGTACCCACGTGCCGGGCCCCGACACCAAGAGTGCGCGCGTGTATGTGTGAGGGGAGAGGGTTCACTCTGACGGGGGATCAACAGGTACAAGAGCTTCGCCAAAACCTTCTACCGCCAGGATCGAAACGACGAGCTAAAGCCTACTTGCTGGTTCCTCTGTCTCTCCCTTTGTCTACCTAACCTTTGTCTGATAAAACGACGCAAGTAAAGCGCGTTAAAAATTTCTATTTACAAACGCGATCGCGCTAATATTCAGGAATAAGTATTTTTATCGCGCTATCGAGTCCCGATAGAAAATCACGATCAACAATCGAGCTCGGTTTAAACTGCTTTATCTCCGATCGAACGCGCCCGACTGTTATTATTTCGAGAATTATGCGATTAGATAAATCATCATTATTCCCATAAAATGTTATTGCGCAACGTTGCGCCGTGCAATTTACGGAAAGCCCTCAACAAATTCCCACGAGTAAAACTAGAACAAATATGCGGCAAAATAAAATAAAAAAAAAAAAAAAAAATGAATAAACGTCTGATGCTCCTCGAACTGTGATGTATTTCCGGAATATCGAGAAAACCCTCATATCGATACATATAGCAATACACGCGTAAATATCAATTTTCAGAACCTATAAACTTCCATTTTCGCGTATACAGCGAATTTATACGCGCGTGGAACTCGGTGAATGGGATTAATGCGAGAGCAGGTACAGAAAAAAAATAAAAAAATAGCGACAAAAAGGACGCGGCAATTGTCGCGAGATATCAAAAGCTTTCGGGACGAGGCGAAACTGATAGTGCCATTCAGTGTATCCCGAATAGACGCTTTTCGCTGAGAAAACCGGATAAATAAAAAAAACCGCCGCCGACGGATAAATTCGCGCCGTTTTATGGCGCTATTATGGCGCCTCGTTTGTCTCAATCCTTTGCATCTGTTATTTGTTCGTATGTGCGATTGTTGTATTTCGGTAATGAGTAATCATAACGCAATATACTCGTGTGAAATTATATTAAAACGCTGTAAAACGCGATCCGCGAGCTAATATCTCCTTTTAAGATCTGTTTGAAACATTACATTTTAATCAAGGAATCCTTTCTATCTCTGTCTCTCTCTTTCTCTCTCGAGAAACAAAACTCCGCATGAAATGAAAGCGCGCGCGCGCACTCCCGCGAATCTCTTTTTCTCTCGCGTGTCAATGGAACCCACATATACACACACACACACCTACACACACACACACACACTATTGTAACAGAAAATTAGAAATTGTTCTCCGAGGTCTAAAACACAAAGCCCGGGCGGCACAGAAACGTCGGTTAACGAACTTCGCCGTTCGCGCTCTGAATCTGGAGTGCAAACAGGTTCCGCGGCAGTCCGGAAATTCGTTTCGTTTCCGTGTGGCTTTTATTATTCCATTTCATCCTCGAAAACTCTTCTCGAACTCGCTTCTCGAACAACACACATTCGTTTTGACGGCCACGAGCAAACATCCCCCGCGCGACATCGACCGAGCAGATACCACGGCTTTCGCGAAATTTAATGCGTCCGATACTCTACTTTGACTGCTCTGTTCTCTCTTCTTCGTGTTTGTACTGAATTAATGTGTAATATGAAAATTTTGTCGATAAATCATCGGCGAAATTTAAGTTGCAGCGACGTCGAGACACGAATCGCGATGAAAAGAACTATTGATCGCTGACATAGTTTCGAGCTCTATATTTAAGATGTGATCATGTGTGCGACATAGTTAAACAAAATTATTCAGGTTTCCCGAGCGCACAATCATTGCGCAGCTTCGATTTATCTGATCGCTTTGTAAAAGCCCTTTGACGATGGGGGAGAGAGAGAGATGACAATCGAATCGCGCGACGTCGGGAATATCGAATCGGGGAAAAGCGGATACGGTCTTCAATTTCCCGAAATTAATAAAGCTCGCACACGTCCGTTACGTGCGACGAACAAACAAGAGAGCGACGTCGAAACGAGTTGTGCGTCGTATATTCCGGAGCCCGCGTTCTCGTTTCCTCGCCGTTGGCTGGTAGAAACGCCATTCAGGTCGGACGAGCACGAAAACAATAGCTCTAATCTCGACCGGTCACAATGCACGATTTGCTGGTGTTTCCTGGTCGATAAAGCGCCGTCCGCCTGTCTTCCCGGTGTCCAGGCGAGAGAAAGAGAGAGGGAGAGAGTGTGTTGTTGTTCGCTCGCCGCAAAAGTACATTTGAGTTACACACCGACAAAAGTGATATCGGGAATTGCCCGGATTGCCCGCGACGAAGGAACAAACAGCGCAAAGTGTGTGATAAACAGAGATGTGCAATACAAAACGTTAATTAATATCGCCGCTCAATTTGCGGAAATTGTTTTCTCATTATCGAGATTGTCGAAATTGTGTTACGAATATTAATTGTGTTACGAATATTTTATGTGTCGTAATATTTAGAACTAATTGTTTTTACTAAGAACATTATTAATACGTGAGACGCGTCTCTTGATTATTACAAGATTTGATCTCTCATTTAAATAGATATTGTATTCCCTCTCTCTCTCTCTTTTTTCTTTTATATTATCTACCTAAGGAATTTATTCTTTCTTTTTCCGAAGTGATTGTGTTCGCAGAGCTCCTCCAGATATCGGAATTCTGTCCGGGTTAAGAATCTCGCTCTTCATTGGCGAATAAGATGCATTTCTAAAGTTGATTCATCGAATCACGATTTACTCGTACCGACTCTCCCCCTCGTGAAAGAACGCAGATTCACTTCGGGTAGCTGCAAATTCTTTCCCTCTTTTTCCACTCCATGTATCCGACTAATAAATGAATCCATCGATTTCCGTAAAAAAAAAGTCGACGAAGAAGAGAGAGAAAAAGAAAAACGCGTGAATTCTCTCGAAATTCGTCACGTGAGAAGTAAGGAAGATAGGCGCGATGCGCGTTCACGTAAAGGAAATTCTGCCCTTCGCGCACTATTTTTTTTTTTTTTACCCCCTTCACGCGCGACAGAAGAAAAAAAGAAGTAAAAATCGCCCGTCTCAATGTTCTACATCTCCCTAGGTAAGAGCTAGATAAGATCTGTGAAAAAAAAAGGGAGACGAACAACTGAACGACGAAGATAGAAATGGAAAAGTAGAGAGTATATATATATATACACACACATATGTACATATTATATTATTGTGTATGCGAGGGAGGGAAAGGTCGCGAGACGTCGCGCAAACCTCGCGATGGAAATTGAATTTCCACGTCGAAAGTTCTCGGGAGTTTTGTTACTCCGTTTGTGCGAGACACAACACCGCGAGCGGAGACTCTTGCGAGTTTCGGTCCAAGAACCGAGCTGAATGCGAGCGCTAAGGATCACCAGGAAGTTGGCGTCGAAAACGACGGATTTAGAGTTTCGAGATAATTGGAGAACAATGTGAACTCCGAAATCTCTTTCATCTATTCATCACGTAATAATAATAACAACAACTTTATCTTGAGAGAGTTTAATACTTCGTAACTTGTTTTTATCAATGCGAAAGATTTAATTGCACGTACCTACAATTTGGATCGTGCTCGCATTTGGATGCGCGAATGTGTGTGTTTATATATAAGGATTCTCTCCCTTTAAGCGCATCGGCCTCTCAACTAGTCTCCCTGTAATTATTTGTATAATTTAGCTCGCGCGCTTAGTCTGCGCAGATATTACTGTAGGGTCATCAATTTGAGGAAGTCGATATCAGCAAAACACATCGCCCCTCTCTCTCTCTCTCTCTCTCTCTCTCTTGCGCGCGCCAAGTTTCGCCTGCGACCTGCGAGTTCGCTCCGTAAATTAGGTTCTCCAAAGATGGAGTAACGAGCCAAGCTGCGCTGGAGCCGGAATTAATCGCGAACCTATGGCTGCAGAGCCAGCATCCTTTGGCATCCTTACGACCTCGTTATCGAGAGAACTCCTTGCGCTCAAAGCAAGTGGCTCTACGCGGCCTCAATAATCGTTAACATTTCCCTAAAACACAACATTACGCTCCTACTATCGATCGTCCTCCTCTCGAGAATCGCAATTGCGCGCTCATGTAAATAAGAGATATTGAATATTTATATCGCCGTCGATGTAAGACGGACGGATGTTTCCGTGAGAGAGAAATACAAGATGTAAGCAAAAATACTGTCATTCGTGAAAGTTCACTTTTGACAAAAGTGACTGTTCAACTCCGACCGAAATATTTACACCACGACACGTGGAGTGAAAAATAATCATTCCACAAGAGAAAGCGGAAGAATTTTCTACGAACATGTGAAAAGTCACTCTGGCTCGAGTGATTCTACAGTCACTCAAGTTTACGAGTGCATTTTTTTACTCTAAGAAATTTAAAGAGCAGTTACAACGATAATTGTCGCAGAGAAACGCGTAATTCAAAAAAAGTACTAAGCAAAAGATGAACTACGGTTTTTTTTGTTATTAGTGTTGTTTTCGCGTTTTAATGATTCATTCGAATCCACGCGAGTTTTAATTGAACTGAGTCGATGTATAAGAGTCGCGTCGGAAAACTTTGCATATTAAATATCTTTTGAAGTGAAAGATCTTTTCTCTTTCCGAAAGAAAAAAAGTGTAAGAGGAAATCGTGACGCGAAAAACTTTTCCGAGCGAAATTAAATTACTCGATATTTACAATGCAGAGAAAAAAGGTAAATTTTTTTTTTTTATAATTCTTTGCGCGCAAAAAGCATATTATGATACGTATTATGCGATAATGTTTCCGTACCGGAGCCAAAGGGTCAAACAGCAGTACAATATTTTGCACACTTCAATACTCTTCCGAGTGTCGCGTTACTTAATTAAACAACTACCGTAATTTTTGCAAATTTATACATCTTTTGATAAATTTTTGCGATGTATACATTGAAAATAGGACAGTTTTCATATTCATTACTTTATTCATTACGTAATATACGGCATGTTTCTTTTTCCTGAAGAATTTTCGGAAGCTTCGTCTCTCGAGACGCGTCCCTGTGTGAAGGGTTCAAGGTTGATTCGAAACACCCGGGGATGGAAAAATGGTCATCGCAATATCCGGCAGAGATGATATGAGGAGAACGGGGGTAGTTGGAAGGGCGGAAACGCGGAAAATGCGAAGGATCGAAGAATGAAAAATTCACGCGCCGCCCCTGCATTGTGTTTGTTTAAAGAATATAAAAAACTCGCCGGATGTTACCCGCGTCGAAATCGGGCGGTATAATAATTTGATTCAAAACAAAAAAAAATGAAAAAATAAAAACTACAAACGTGTTTCTATGCTGCGCCCGTCGTTTCCTCCCTTCGGCCGAATTTCCACGGGCGGGCGGGCGGGAACACGCCCGTTTCACATCGACCGTTTCCTTTGCGAATTAAGCTCGGGATAAGGTAGCAGTGTCTCGACGGGATGGCGGAGGGTGAGAAAGTCAAGGGCAAGGGCGTGGGTGCGAAACCGTAGAGAAAAGGAGGACACAGAGAGGGGGTAGAGAGAAACTCCGGCGGACCATGGCGGCGCGCGTTACCGCCGGAATGGCTGAACAGCTGGCTGGTAATATCTTTTTTTTTTTTTTTTTTTTT
>QVNW01001208.1:34205-84851 GCA_014825475.1 Pseudomyrmex flavicornis
CGATAATTTCTCTCTCGTAAGAGAGAAAAGAGTAATTAACCTATTACGTAATATTATGTAATTATTATAAAAAATGTCTTTGACTTATGTATTGCAATGTAAATCTTTTTTTTCTTAGAACTGCATAAGATAAAAAAATTTTCTCTTTCTCGTTTGTTTTGTTTTGTTTAATCCGCCGTCTAAAATAAGCCTGTAAATTTTACGAATTCCGAGAGAGCGAGTCTTGCAACGGTCGCCATAAATCTAACTCCCGTCGCGACTGGGAAAGGAGTTTGCGTTACAACATCCCCTTAATACAACCCTACTTAGCGATTAACTCACGACACACAGAGCGGGTTAAATATTTACTTTAATCGGTACTAATCAACTATAAAAGGATTTCCTAATTCACGTCCGAACTGGCGGCGATTTATTGCGATAATAAAAACACGCGACAAATTAAACGAATTTATTTTTTAAAGACGCGTTTAGCGAAATATCTGTTTTTTTTTCTTGTCAAACATTCTAATTAGATTGTAGATAGGGCGTTTGTGTCTGCATTGTGAGGAGGCGCACAAAGAGTGATAGAGCAGACAAAAACTGCGAGAATGGAAAGGGAGAATTTCATCTGTCGAACTTATAAACGATCGTTTTCCGTCCCCGATTTCATTTCACGAGCCGTCGCACAACTAGACGTCCCTTCCTGTCCTCCTCCTCTCACCGCCGCTCCTCATAATTGTCATAACTTCCTGCATTTTCTCGCCTATTTTATATCACTGCTCGTACATCTTTCTCTCTCTCTTTACCGATTTCTCATTCGTTTTCCGCGCTCGCTGCTTACAGAAGAAAACGGGGACGACTCTTCCGGGCGCGCAGGAAGGCATTAGCAATAAATTACGGAGGCACGTCAAGAAATGATAAAATATCCTCCGCGTACTCGCAGTATCATTGATGGCAGAGCAGCATTAGGTAGATACGTCAATTTTCGTGTAATTTGCGTTGTAACGATTCTTTGGCGCGATGTTTCTTAATATTTTACGACGACGTGTCGTGTCAGAAAATTTGTGGTTTTTTTTTATTATTTTACCATTAATGCGCACGTAATATTTCATCTTTTCGCGGAAATATTTTTACATTTGCGTTAACATTTCTATCTGCTAATGACATCTCTTTGCCTTCGAAGGCAAAGATTTCAAAGACGGTTTGCAAAGCGACATTTTACGACCTTATGTTCGAGCAGCCTTATGATTCGCGGCAGTCAAAGATCGCATTTACGGATGACCTTAAAAGATCCACCCTTCGGATCGGCTATCGCTTACGCGACAGGTTTCGTCAAAATTTTCCCCTGTACACGCGTCGAACAAGGGAATGATCTCGGGTTAAGGTCAGACCACGGGGCCGATTCAAAGTACTGTATTACAGTAACCCGCGTTCTTCGGTTTGAAGGGGCTCCTCCGGTGAAGAAGAAGCACAGACAGAGAAAGGGGAGGAAGAAAGAGAGAGAGAAAGAGAATGAGTATTGACGTTGCGCTGCTTTTAAATATTGCATCCAAGTCACGTTCCGGGACCGTATCCTCTCGTTCCCGCGCGCCCACCTTCATCTTCCCGGCATCCCCCGCGCTTCAGCCGAGCATCGGGACCGAACGTCGCATAACTACCGCAAGGTTTCCAAGGAGACAAAGGAAGAAGCAACGCAGAAGGACGAAAGGATGGCGGCGCGGTGAGAGAAAAAACGCGGAGGAGGCTGCCGCCACCACGGAGGATGAGAAAACGCGGAGAAAAAAAAAATAATAAATGCACGATTGTACCGTATCTGCGCGAGACACACGTTCCGCGTTTCGCAAGAATGAGAACGAACAAAAACGGGGAAAATACAGTGGGGGAGATTGAGAGAAGAACTTCCGTTTTCAGCTTTTCTTCTCGCGCCTCTCTCTCACCCTCTCGCGCTATTTCTTAAATATTACACGAGACCGATCTTCAGATCGAAGTCTTCGCCTCGATTTATTTCCCAGCTATTTCGAAGCTGTCTGTGCTACACTCGCGAGAACTACTGCGGGAAGACTTTGGCGTATCGACTCCCCCTCTCCCTCACTTCTTCTGTTAACGAAAATATATAAAATTCTACGAGCCGCGCCGTTCAACTTTTCGCTCGCATATTTTTTTTTCTAATTTTAATGTGACAACAATCGTGACAACAAGTTTGTTGCTCGTTAATTGACAATCGCGTCGTGAATAATTAAATTGCGACGAACCCCTTACTTCGTACCGAGTGACATTTTGAACTTATTCAAGTGTGCGCCTTATAGGTTAGACACAAACAAATAGGAATTTTTAGACTTGACGGAGCAGAAAAAAAATTTTTACACGCGGTACATTTTAATTTACAACCTACGACGTTGCAAAATAAATAATAGATGATACATCGTTGACGGGTGTGTTTTTTATGTACATATCCCTCCCGAAAAAAAGGGAGTAAAACGCTGAGTACCTTTATAGGTCAGATCGTAACGCGCCCGGCAGGTTGTTGGGCGCGAATTCTCATCACGTAGAAAAAGAAAAAGCAGTCCGCGCTTATCAGCGGTGCGCGAGAACAATAGGCGAGAATTACCTCTCGCAATAACCGGGAGCACACTTATCTCTATATAAGCTAGAAAAACATTTTCACCAAAAAAGTGTAAAAATCGCACGCCTTTGAAAACGCGAAAACGAAGAAGATAAAAAGTTTTTATTGTCAAGACAGACAGCTGTCAATCATTGATCAAATTTGTACGTAAGAGATCATAAGCTATATTTGAACCGAAACAACATCATTTTCGTTTCGTTTCGTCGTTCAAAAATCAAAGAAAAGATACACAATCAATTCTGCTACACAAAAAAATATTATCCGTTGAAAAATATACCTTCTATCAACAAAAAAAAGAAAAAAATATCGATGAATAAAAACAATTGTTATAGTTTCTTTCATGAAATAAAACTTTGTAAAGTAAATCTAAAATCTTACGTTTGTTCTATTATCATGAAATGAAAGACAACTATATTTACCTTTTTTGTTTAGAAAATTTGACACAGTTGTTTACGCGCGCTTTTATAACAGAGAAGAAAATATGATAGAGAAGAGCGAAAATATGACATAATTACATTCAAATGTCACAAGAATCACGTTGTTTGACGTAATAGCGCGAAGATTGAAGGGTTGATCCACCCTTCGCGCGAATACTCTCTGTCACCGGTGTGACAACAGTGGTACAATGTTATTTCGCGAATCTCTGTCCGCCCCGTTCGCGCTTTCAAAGGCGTCATTAGCATGTGGAGGCGATAAAAAGTACTTACAACAAGAATCCGAATTGTTTCCACCCTCAAGAACTCCCGCGAGCCACCCTGGAACCAGCTGGCTTCTCCCCTCTTCGTCCCGTTTTCTTCGTCTTTCTCGCACCCTCTCTTCTCACTGTCCTCTCGTTGCACCTCTGGTTGCAGCAACAAACCTCCCGGAACAGGAATAACGCGCGCACTGCGCCAGAGAATGAGGAGGGAAACGGTGTAACGCAGCGCGCCACGGAGCACACACGTCACGCGAACACAAACGGGCGGTGCGCGAGAGGGTGGTTAGGTTAGAAACGCCGTAGTGTCTCGAGGTGTCTGTGCACGGAGAAACATCTAGTTCGCATCGAGGTCGTCGCGGCGCTGCCAGGCGACGACGCGACGCCGCCGCGTTTCTACCAACCCTCCCTCTTTGTCTCTCTGTCGCGCGCACGTAACTCCCCATTGGTCGGCGGTGGCGCAACCCCTACGGGGATAACGTTCAGGAACGTTGACGAAGGATACACCTCTCACTTTTGCTTTATATCGTACAGTTCTGAAAATATATTCGTTATATTTTTTCACACACACACACAAGATTACTTCAATATACGATAATATTTACATATAAACGGAAAATAATTTATGACAGACTTATCATTTTAATTTTATAAAGCAACTCTCTGTACGTATATGTGTGACTAACATGCATGATAGAATTTTGCAGAAAACTACTACGTAATCATAAAGCTTTGAAGCGAAATCCGATGTATAAAGTACCGCAGACTTGTGGAGTAATCAGCGTCTAGAAAGTTGCGCCTTAGCATCCCCTTCATTTCTGTCTGGCTCGCGATGTGTACACGCGTTTTCACTTTTCGCACCTGATTATACGATAATTACAGCAAGTTTCGTTTGCTTTGCGCCACGCTCAGTTAAATGATAAATGCAACGCTCTTTCGCGAAGTTTCTGACCGGAATGAGTTTTAGCGATTTTTTTTTTTCAAGACTTTTTAAAATACGGCAATATCAAAATTCATATTTTATAAATAAGATATTTTTTAAAATAATAAATAATACGATAGATAAATCTTTTGATACTAGATTGCTGTAACAATTCTGGTATCTTTTTCTTTTTAATTCGAAGCATTTATGTGTTGCTTGTGAAAGAAAAATAATTATATCAAGTTAGCGCGGCGTATCAAACGTTTAACGAGTAACAAGCAAAGCGATCGGAAAATCGGAAAATTCGCGGCAGAGTGGCGAGGCGTTTCGCCAGGTGATCGAAGGCTCGTTAACGGTTGTAACAGACAATGGCTTCAGAAAGCGTGACAAGAGCCGCGTGTGTAATTGTGTACTTGCCAGAAGGGAGGGTTACAAAAGTGAATTGCGCTGGGTCGTGTCACGCGCTCTACTACGACAAGCGTGCAAAAATCAATACCAACAGAGACCTGTTCTGAAATTGCTCTGATCTCGTTTTCTTCTAGCCGCTCTGTGCGTTTTATTTTATCGCAAATTTAAAAATAAAAAAAAAGAAAAAAAAAGAAAAGAAACGTGACGGAAAAGTATCGAAAAAGCTAAAATAACAATATTAAACAATTGAAAGATACATCTCGTCCGCAGTAATTGAAGAATTAAAACTCTATCTATCACTAACTTACTACTAACATAAATCCGCTCGATGGATTTTAAAGAACAAAATTAGAATTTGGAGATTCGGAGAATTGGGAAATTTATTGAGACGAATCTCCGCCAAATTGGACATTCAAACACACCGAGTTGCCGTTGTTTCTTCTGATCGCATCTGTCAATTTCGGTCTTATTAATTATTCCGCGTGGCGAGTGGACCGAGGGGGAAGTGATTACCCTCGGTGGCGCATGAAAAAAGATACAATCTTCCAAGTCATTTTCGTGTAGCTGGTTTATTTATTAAAAAAAAAAAAAAAAAGAGGGACCGTCTCTTTAAATCACACATATCCCAAGAGTGGTCTCCCCGTGTCTTTTTTTAATATTTATTAATCTCATATCTCTGCTGACGACTCTCGAGTAACAGTATGACATATCCAATTGACCGTCCGGTCGGAAATCGGACTCTGCAACATTAACATCTCGCGTCGTCACCTTTCCCCTATTGCCCTTTGCCGAAAAAACTCACGAAACACCACTCGGAAAATTGTATTGACATCGCATTCGATAATTAATACTTTAATTCGATAATAATAATCAAGATATTTGTTTTTTTTTTTTAATAATTGTATACATAACGCAGAGTATATACAAAATAAATATATTAATTAAAAAATGTTTATATCTGTATATGAAAGGCAATAACATATACAGAGAACTTCTATTCTAAACACATACCGTGAAGAGGCACACACATAGAAGAGGCGAACCACCGCAAGAGAACAGGTTTGCACGTCAAAGTTTACCAAAGACTCTTCAGTGTGCACCGGTACACCTTCGCGACACACACCCCTCGCCGCTCTTGTGTGTGCCACTGAACGTACAAAGTGAGATCCGCTGGCACTATAGGGGCGTAGTTCGTGACTCACTCGATTAAAATGCAAATCCCTGTTCGGCCGTATAATTACGCGAACATGAAAATGCGCGATTATTTTAATGATTGCGAATAAATAATAAAACAAAAACAAAAAAAAACAAATAATTGCGTGCGCGCGGAAATACGTGACTATAAGCAGCTAGGGCGCGCTTGTGAATTCCGAAACATCCCTCATACGAGAGTCGAGAGCATTAGGGAGGGTGGGTGATCGTAATTTCACACATGGCGTAACGCACCACTCCGCCACCCTTCGCCTCTCGGCTTACACTTCGCAACCTTTCGCGATATACCTTCCAACCCTCTCTTTCCCGTCGTTCCGCAGCGTTTTGCTCTTGTCTATTGAACGTACAAGTGCAACCATACACATACGTCACTGAATGTACCCAACTCCCGTTTCCTCTATCTCTCTTTCCTCTTTCCGTCTTTCGCTTTCCTTCTCTTTCGTCTACTCACCTTTTGTTATTACGAGCCACCCTCCGTCATCCTTCACGTTTCGTGACAGGCGGAACCACTAGCATATTGCTAACCGATGGGTCGGGGTTGATTAGAATTCGCAAGACGAAGGGTGGCTTAATATAAAATCAATTAATTATTTCGAACAGATCTCTCAGTGCTTTCTTGAGTAACATTTGTTGAGGCAAATGTTTCACTAAATGATGTCGAAAATTTTAATTTTAACATTGTTAAAGAAATGTTGCAACAATAAAATGCGAGCCTCTCGTTAAAATTAAATTGCGTCTTTTTTTTCTCTCGCGCGACAGCGATTTGAATCGTTCAGGCACGACGACTGAGATAAAAAAACAGTGCAAGTTTTCGATACAGAAACTCGTTGCTTTATACGGAAACTAGTTTCTTTTTTGCATAAGAATCGCAACTCTTGAGCTTAAAAGATTCACAAGAGCCGCCCGTTTCGCGAAATTTCTTCGCGCCGTTGCTCTCGGCGATATTTAATATCTCGAAACTGGTGCCCCCCTTGTTGCACGTGTGGAGAGAAGGAAGAGGAAGAGGAGCAGAGAGAAAACGCTGGGAAAACTACAGCAGCGCGTGAGGATCGCCTTATCAAAAATTAAAATTTCATTCGGCCAAATCGAGCGGGCGCTATCGAGATTCTCTCCGGGGATGCGATAGTCTCTCTCGAAGAGGGATACTGAAAACGGGATAGATACCCGAGGAACCGGCTCTCGGTCGGTGTAAGAGGCAGTAAGCCTTAATCGTGAGAAACTAACTTCGCCCAAGTTTCGACGAGGCGCCTTACCCCCTTTACGCCCTTCCACATTGTTCTCGTTTCTGCCTTGAATTTACGGCGCGCTCTTTTTGCCCTCCCCCCCTCCTCCCCGTAACCTTCTATAAATCTGGATTTTCCGCATTTGTATTTATCGCGGTTGCGCCCGCCGATAATCGGCATCAATATCGCGCGAATTCTCTTTTCGATTCTAAAAATCCGAGAGATCGAACAGAGACGGTTCGGTTCCGAAACTTCTTCACGTTCCATACTGGACTGGTATTTTCAAGGGGGCGCGGATAATCCGGATAACGCGCCGAGCGGGATCGGTTGTATTGGGATCCAATCCGGCATGCTGGTGGCTGACAATTGGTGACGTGGCGATGGTTTCCGATGAGCCGTGCTCGGGAGGTTTCTCCGACCGAACAGGACGCCAAGTACATCGATCGGTAATTCTATTCGATAATTTTGCAAACGACTCTTCAAACTTTCATTTCTCTTCATGATTTCGCTCCCTTCTCCCGCTGTATCTCGAAGCGATGTGAGGGATTTTCCTTAAACTACAAAATTATTCATTATTCTCTATCTTCAACTTTAATAAAAAATCGCTTAGCAAATATTTATAAGAAAATCGATGATAAAAATTCATTATTTAAACTGGATTGTGTGTAATAATGTAAAAGCGGTTTTGATCGAGTAGACTGAAGACTGGTAAAACAAACGTGAACGATAAAACTTTGTATTTTTTACACGAGAGTTTTTATCGCGCGTCGCGACGCGCATCGATACGCTCGAAATACCGATAAAAAGGCGATAATGGCTCCAAATGGATTCATATCGCCGAGCTCGGCGAAAGCGTTTTCGGTGAGCGATGGAAAAACAATCCGGGACGGTGTAAATGTACAATGGTCGTGCTTTCTCACGGTTTTTATCTACTTGGAAGTCGGCACAGCTCTCTCTCTCTCTCTCTTCAATTTCCTGCGAATATATCTGAATATTTTGCGTACTTTACTTTGTTGACGACACTTCGAAAAAGTTTCATGGAAAATAACGTCATCGCGCAAAGTTTTACCGCCTCTGGAAAAGAAACCGATAAAACGGATCGATTTATTTCAGTTGAACGGAAACACAAGTTTGATGTTGAAAAAACGATTAATTGTTGAGACTGTGTTTACGCTCTCAATTTGCGTTTATTTATTTATAAGCCTATTTGTTTGTTTTTTTTTTCGGAAACACTCGACGAATCCAAAAATTTAAATCGCCGTTATCTCGCGTTTCTTGCGAGAAGGAGCTTCCTCTCGCGCGCTTTCTCGGGAATTCGCCGGAGAACGTTCGAGCGAGAATTCCTGGTGGCTGATGGGAAAGATAACTCGTCCCCGAAGTGCAGTAACCTTGGCGCGGAGGAGTTTCGGCTCTCTTCTTCGCGCCTTGCCTCTCTCGCGCGCGAAAACCTTATGACCCGTGCAAAATGAATGCATCCTTTCCCATCGGGCGGGAGGCTGCGTCCTTTTCGGCTCTTTCGCACGCTAAATCGAGCATATCCGTAAACCGAAGCGTGGAATTTCATTTGAATCTTCCTGAGACCTCACGAAACCCTCGTGCGAAGTCCTTCCGTTCACGAGTTTTTTTCTCAACTTTTATTTTCCCACCGAGAAAAGTAATGAGGACACAACTCCGGGTACAGCTTCCTAACTCCGCGTTCGAAGTTCGTTGCGTGAACACTTTTCGTAGACGTTGTGGCTTCTTTCGAAATGATACGCTCTTTCGCGGTGAACGAATATTTTGTAAAAAAGGGATGAAGAATTTTTGGAAGAGATTTTTGCGTTGCGAAGAAGTTGTCGAAAGGGTAATTAATTGCCGACGGAGACTGCGAGCAGTTTGTCAGACCCGACTGGTGTGATGTTAAGCAACCGCTTGTAATATATTAGTTAGTCAGGGTCTTGAAGCGTCGGCGGGAGCCGCAAATGGAACGAAGCGAGCGGTGATCGAGTACCTCTATGCGTTTTCCGGGGAGAGAGTGCCACATAGACGCGAGCGGGTAGGTAGTTACATCCGTTTCGGAACCGGGAAAACGTCCCCTCCTCGATGAGACGATGCGGTTACGTAGTTACTTCTCTCCCGCTTGTTCCCTCAGCTATACCTACTTACGTCCCGAACAGGTTACAAACGACGGGCACGGTATTACAACCCGCAAATTACGCGCGTTTCCCGTTTGTCCTCCTTTCCTCTTCCACTTCTTCGCTCCCGCTTCAGAAACGCAAACCGTGCCGGTCCAAAACTGGTAGATCACGCGCTCCCGAAAGCTTCGCAACCACCTTCTCTCGTGGTGCTTCTCTTCTCCAACACGTAAAGCAGGATGACATTTATAGGATACGCACGAGAGACGATAGATAAATATCCGAAACGATAGATAGCGACAACAGTGATACTGCCGTTGCTATCTACGCATTGTTTCTGATGCTTCAATCGCTTTGTACATATATTTTGAGAAACAAATTGAATAAAAACTCAAATCGAAGTAAAACTCAATAAATCAATACACAATTGCAATAATGAAAATTACGGTCTTTCGCAAATAAATAAAAACTCTCTTTTAAGAAGATTAAGACTTATATTGTATCTCCGCGCAAAGAGAGAAGTCAGATAATTTAACAAATTTACACAATACAATTACCTGCCCGCCTGCGAAAATCGTTGTCTCGATTGATGTTAACGCTATCAAAAATATAACGACTGCAGAAAAGCGGCAAAATCGTTTTGTTTATTTCATTTCTTTGCACGAAAGGCGAAAAGACTATTTTCTCTTTCTCTTTACCCGGAGGATTCGTAATCCAGCGGCATCACCACCACCGTAAATTAATTAACCAAACGACGTAATACGCAGACTCCTCTTTCGCCGTATTATTACAGGCCGAGAAGGCGAAAAAGATCGTCCCCGAAGCGAAATGAGGATTTTGGATACGCGTGCAGCATTCTGCAGATCCGGCGTTCTGGAAAATTAAACCGCGGCGCAAAATTAAATTTTAGTGTGATGTGAACAATATCGCATTGTTTGCGGAAATATATGTTTGAATATAGAATGTGTGTGCATGTAGAAGTGCACACACACAATTGGAAATTGAAATAAAAAGTTTAAAAAACTCAAAAAAATTAGTTACATCTCATCGGTAGAAAATTTCTCGATATTTCTTAATAAATATTTATATATTTAATATAAACTTGTGCAATCAATATCTACAATTGAGATAACAATTTACTAATGCAATCTTTTGAATAAACAATTATAACAACGTTACAATGCCGTTACAACTTCCAATGAGTGGAAAATTACACTACCGTGTAATATTCCTGTTATATTACTCTCATTTTGTTATTTTGCAACAATATAATACTTACTCAACTGTGATTACTGGATTGGGAATATCCTTGAGGAAAAATCTTGGATGTTCTTTTTTCACAAATAATCGTAGTCATATGTATACAATAATTCTATATTTTTTCATGTACATCATATTGATGGTTAAAATATGTTACTCTATTGAAAAATCTTCACATTTTAGCTTTATAGCTTGCATCAGATAGGGAACTCTTTCGTATTCGGGTAACTTCATCCAAGAAGTAGAATTTATCGCAATTGTGTTGGATTTGGTAAGTGCTTCAGCAGATTTTATTTTTAACGACCATGTACTTTTTAATCTCTGCGAGTTCACCGCGTATGCAATGTCAGGTAAATTAAAGATAAGTATCCTAAAATATAAAATACGCGTATGCATGTGTTAACAATATACAAGTAATTAAAGTCAATAGGTTAAGTAAACGTGTAAATATAATTACATTTGACTTTCGTTTGGAGTTTGTATGTCTTCGACGTACATTGTATTAATTTTACCTGCTGCATTTGTGTTTATTGCAACTGGATATCTACCTTTCCTCATCACAACAATATGGTCTGAAACAATAAAATTTTAAATCTCTCTCTTTCTCTTCCCTCCTTCCGTAAATTGGTATTAAATGTAATTGAAATATATATACGTAGATTAAGAAAGTAGTTAGCAACTTACCAATATGATGACCAAGTCTGGTCTTTAAGTTATTGTGAATATACTGAGGACCACCTAATGCTAGTTCCAACGCTGATCTTAAGGAAAAAGTTGGAAGTATCGGACTAAGAACGATAGCGTATTCAAGAATATCTTGAGACGGCCATGATCCATCGTACGTAGGATACAGCGTTTTCACGCTTTGGTATAACAATAATAATTCTCTCGCATAAACATCTTTCAATGGTTCGTTGTTTTGTATATTTTGAGAAAAGACTTTATCGAGTAATTTTGGATTATAACAGTCTAGCGCAGTCAGATGCAGAGCAAATCTAATCATAGATCTGCTAAAAGATTTATTCTCTATACGACTTGCTAATATCGCATCTCTTATGGTATCCCAAAATACTGGTTTATAATCGGCATTGACAAATCCCTCTAAGAAAACAGATAGTTTAAAATACGACGCGTCCTTCAATAAATTCGGCTGCTCGAAACATTTTGCTGATAAATATTCCAAGAAAGGTATATGCGCGTAGTTGAGCTGATTCAATAATTTGAGTAGATGAATGCCATCGGCAAAATTAATATTTGAGGATAATGCCGAATTAATAAGAGCATCCACATTTGCTTCGTTATAAAACTTCAATCCATGTTCTTTACTGCAACAACAATATATTGTAAATATTTCACTCGTTGAGAATTATATTTAAGCATTTATGTATAATATTAAAGCATACTTCTTTCCAAGAACAGATATTAATTTTTCAAGTAGTTTGATTATCTGATAAATACTCAATTCTCTTGCATTAGTTATAAGTATCTTTTGTACATCAGACAACACTTCTAAAGCAATTGGAGATAAGTGAATTTGTACGGAACACAAACTGTAGAAGACAGACCAAGCTGCTTGTGTGTTCATATTATTTTTATAATTCAGCAATGCCTTGAGTATTACGTCTCGTATTTCTTGATTAACTATATTATTTTCATTTGTAAATCTCAGAGACCATGTTAACTCGCTTATATCATCAATATCTAACTTTGTGGGTAGCTGTGCCTCGAATACTAAAGGCAGAGCTATTAGTAAAGCATCACTAAGTGGTGTACTCTCCATTTTCTTCAGTAAATAAACTATAAATATTATATCTCGAAGAGAGAGTTCATTTATGGTTGTGCGAATCATTTGCAACAATGACTGCATTATAATGCTGTTTGATGGAATCTTGAAGTAAGTAAATACCTTTAAACTCTCAATAACATCGTTTGTTTTCATAAGTCTAATATTTCTATTTAGCACTTCACACAGACGCACAAAGCCTATATGCTTTCCAATATTTGGCATGTCTCTTGTGTGTCTACAAGATTTAAACACAACAGACATTGTATCAATAGCATCATCTACTGTCATATTCATGTAATTTGATGCTGCTTCTTCTAATAACTTTATAGATTTAAATCCTTTGCTATTACTGCTCACATGATACTTGCCCATAGGACTAGGTAAAGTAACATCTTCCAGTTGTATATGATCTAAGAAAAGTACATTCTAATCAAATCTCTTTCTATGTATGCTTGTATATATATCACATGCATCAGTTTAATTTAAAATACCCAATTAAAATATATTACCCATTAACGTACTGTTATATGTTCTTGATATGGTCTGAACTGATTGCAATGGTGCTATATAGTTCAAACAAACATTTGAATGGCGCAATATTCTATATAATTGCAAAACTTTTCTTAGAGATCTGTCCATTTTATAAGTACAATTAAATTTCTCTGTAACACAAAGCACTATACGTGTACATCTAAAAAGCTTATTGTTTCTAACCTAACCCTATTACTATGTTTAAGAAATAAAAGTCTTATACAAGTAGATATAAAATAATTATAAATAACATAATTTGTCAAAAAAGAAAAAAGCACTATCAAAAGTACATAATATCTAGATGTTTTCATGTTTTTAACATCTTTTTATTCATAGTTTCTATGATTTCATCTTACCATACTAAATAAAGAATAACGACTTTCTTACCGGTTTTTAATCAAATTTGATGTAATTACACATATCTTGATGAGTAAAATATGAAAGATCAGATAGTTAAAATCGTCACTCAGCAAAAAAAAAAAGAGTAATAACCTATTTTACCAATTATTCTTTACTTATTACTAGGCCACAGCACATGTATATAGGTTTGGTTTGATGCAGGCATGGCTCCAAAAGTACGTTTCATTTGGCGTTCGCAACAATCGCGAGTATAGGTCGAGTTTACAATGTTGTGTTTCATTGGTCAATTTCCCAAACATAACCAATGCGATTGGACGCGATCTACACTCGCGATCGTTGCAAGCGCCAAGTGAAACTTATTTCAAGAATCATACCATGCTAGTCCATACGCCATTTTAAATGCGTCCATAACTGCTCTCTCTGTTCGTATAAATGAATAGCAATTTAAACCAATCGGAATAAAGAAAACCAATCTCAAGTTTAGTGCATTTCATTCTGATTAGTCAAATTCTAATCTCAATTCCTAGTGTGATGCGAATCGAAGTTCGCGTAATTTTCATCGAAATATCTTTTAACACATTTTGATGTTGCTCTTTCGAAGGGCAATGGTCGAATTGGTCGAGTGAGTGAAATCCAATTCAATCCAATATGTCGATGTGATCGGTAGTTCGTGCGTACACGGTTAGAATTACTTCTCTCGGTGACTTTACGTGTGCGTAAATTTGTACAAGTGCCATTGAACAATGATCTAAATTCCGCGTAGTGCTCCAAATATAATAATTGTGATATAGTCAAGAAACAATAAGATCGCGACAATATGGTATGTTTCACACATATATACGCCTGATAGCATTTCGCGCGATATTGCCAAAGGGTTAATGTGTAAGAAAGAAGAATCTCGGTGAGATAACAATCGTTGTCACAATTTTGCAGATGCAATTTATGTTACTGTTCAGCCGTCAAGGCAAGCTCCGTTTGCAAAAATGGTACGTCGCCCATCCGGACAAGCTAAAGAAGAAAATCACGCGAGAACTGATTACAACGATACTCGCGAGAAAGCCGAAAATGTCGAGTTTCTTAGAATGGAAGGACGTGAAGGTCGTCTATAAGAGGTACGCTGTCTAGCAATACCGTATAATTATAATAATGTAGCACTTTGTGACATATATTTTTTACGCTTACAGATATGCGAGCTTGTATTTTTGTTGTGCAATTGAACAGAATGATAACGAATTGCTGACCTTGGAAATTATACATCGTTATGTCGAATTGTTGGATAAGTATTTTGGCAGTGTGAGTATACACAGTAAAATTCTAAGTAATATATGTTAGCTTTTTTATGTTAATCACAATGAACAATTTATTATTAGGTATGCGAGCTGGATATAATTTTCAATTTCGAAAAGGCATACTTTATCTTAGACGAGTTGCTTGTCGGTGGGGAGATTCAAGAGACTAGCAAAAAAAATGTTTTGAAAGCCATTGCTGCTCAGGACCTGTTACAGGAGGTTAGTTATGGAACAGAACCCATTGAATTGTAACAAGCAATTTTATTTATTAATAGCACAAAGATTGTGCACATACTATTTTCTTCTATAGCCAGACTTGGTTGTGAAAGAAATATTTTTAGATTGTTTTTACGTTGCTGTTGCACAAAGCCATTTTTGTAATTTGACATAGAAAGACTCCACTTAGTGAATATCCTGGTAGAAAAACAGTACAAATGAGAATGTCGTATACTTGTATGTGCATAATATCTCATGTTTGATACATATGATGTTATAAAACAATCTATATGCTATTGCTTCTTCTTGCTAATCATATGTTTCTACTGAACAATCCTGATATTATGAGAATCAAGCATGTATTAAAATGATCTATTCAAACTAGGTGAAATTACATGCTCAAATTTCTTTATTCTAAGATTTTTTTTAGATCTAATTTACTGCAGTACGTGTTTGATGGTTTTTTTAATAAGAGTATGAAGAGCAATACTCTGGAACTCAAAGTAATGAAGTATTTATTTTTGTACAAGTTGGAACTTTTATATATAATGCTATTGAAACAGTTGGCACCTAGTAACGATAGATTATAAAAACAAATTGATACAAGACACGCATGAAGGCACTTAATAATATAATTAATTGCCTCTCTGTAAAACAGTTCAAATTTTCTACTTGCTTTAATGTTTCCTGTCTTTCTGCATATAATTATAATAATGTATATATCATATCTATCTATACAGTGTTAAATCTGCTATATCTGTGACAAGTCTGTGTGTTTCTTGTTAATATTTAATGTTGCATGATGTGATTGAACAATATCTTTTGCATTTTATACATTAATATTATGTACAAGAGAAATTCTATATTGTTTGTACACATGTACGATACAAACATTTGTATTTGGCGCTATATTTACAAAGTTCTTTCACACATGCTGTTTTATATGACATACAGAACGTGAGAGAAACATAACACATGATAATTTACAATATTCTATACATATATATTATTTTTCGCATCAACGATTTAAAATATTTACATTGAAACAGTTTCAAAATTAATATCTTTACTTTATTACTGACTTTGTTCTATATGTCTAATTTTTTTGTTAAGCATGACCAATATACTATCTGTAATATAACATCACATCGATAATAGTGAGAAAATGCAAAATAACGTTAATATTAAATGTTTTTATAGAAAATCTTGTATACATATGTATAAGTGCTTTTTTTTATACGCTTCTCGTTTAATTTTTATGTCGAGCTTGTACAGTTTCTTTATTAATATTTTTATAATATTTTTAATGTTGTGAAATATATACACACATATGTTAAAGAAGAAATATTTTTTTGAAGTTTGCATTTGTACATATCTAATTTGCCATTAAAATAATTTCACTAAAACAAAGAAGTGGAGAAAGAAGAAACTAAGCATAATTATTCATTCTAGTCGTTTGTTAGATCTTAACAAAATGTTTTTGCAGAAATATATAATTTTGTAGGTTAAAAACATAACTTGTTTGAAAATTGTTTTACAAAATTGTTGTAAAGTAAAACTTTTCTCACTTATGGTAGTTACTGTTTCACTAATTCGACACATTTTGAAGATTATTCTACTTTATACTTCAAGAACACATGTGTTAAAGTTTTGTTTTTGTTAAATTAATTGCTAGGTTCTGATTACAAGAAACGTTTTCTGTATTGTTGTTAAAAGTTGTTGAAATGTATTATATTTAAATTTAAGTAGGAAATGTTATATATAAAATATTCATATAATTGTGTAAATATTGTAAAAAAATTTACAATACTTTCTTTTCTTGTATGACTTGTATAAAAAAAAAAAAAAAAAAAAAAAAAAAACAATGCAATACACATCTTATTCTATGTATTATTTTTAATATTTGAATTACGTTTATATCTATTTTACTTTCGTATGTATGATTTTGAAATCATGTGCATGTGCTGTTGATGAGATTTTCTAAAAATGAATGAAAAATGTTACTAATAAATTAGGTTGCGGATTTATTTCACGGCCAGCAGACAAAAAAATGAGACAAAAGCGTAAACAATTATAAGACGTATAAAAATATAATAGCTGTCTTTGAAAACTGATCAACTTAGACCGGACGATCTAATCCGCAATCTCCTATTAACTGCCATATATGTTTATCGAATTCGTACAAAGAAGCATGAAACCAATGCAATGATCTGTGCACCTATATCTTTTCTGATAAAAGCAAGAATGTCGTTAACATTACTGCCATGTGAATATATTAAACTTGATATTCAGGATCTAGAGATTAATCAGTTAATTCCATAGATTATGATAATGTGCGACAAAGCACTAGACTTAGAATAAATGAGAAGTGTATTAATCTGTTGTTGCCGTTTATAAATAGAGTATCAACCTGTATATGTGTATGCCATTAAAATCTAATAAAATATCTTTCAACAATTATTTTTAGTTTGTAACACATTTTTGTGTCTGATATGTATTTCGTTTTCCAAGTAATAGAATATTCAGTAGTTTCCTAAAAATATCGAAAAACATTATCATAGTTTAGTTTATGTCAGTAGCTTTTCAATATAAAACGTATAGCATTTAAGGCGTAGGAAATTAACATCTCTTCAAGAGTAATAATTCTAAAAAAAAAAAACAAATTTTACACAGAAAAAAAAAAATATATATATATATATAAATAAAAGTAAATATTAATAATAAAAGTAATAATAAAACTAAATATTACGCAAAAATTAATATAGCTTGAAAAATTTTAGTCTAGCGATTTTCTGTAGATATATATAAAACTTTTCATAACAAAAATATAACATGTAATTGGCTTGCAATATTGTACTTCACATGTCTGTGATATTGTGCAATATGTACATGTGTATTATGTATCGTGTGTGTTAAATCCATGGTAGATAGGGACGAAGTAGAAGTTTAGCGAAGACTAGTTAGTTTTTCTTTGTTTGTTGTGGAAGGATGAAGCTGTGGAAGGTGCTCTGCGGGAGATAGGGCTTTTATAGGTACCCTATTGCTTGCATGAGCTTCACGGACAGAGTATCGACCCACACGATCAACCCAAAAACCAGAAAAGGCTTACCTGCTGCATGATGTCACATTACAACTCTACTATATAAATACATGAATTCTCTCAAGTCAACTTTACTAGTCATATACAGGACGTTTGAGGCATTCTGCAATTTCTTATCTCGGTTGTAAGTTCTTTGACAAGTCAATCTTTCTTTGACAAATTTTAGAAGATAGAGATTGATAAAAATGTTTTACTAGTCTGACTGCAACAAGTTGAAATATAAAATCTTTTAATTAACGCGAACTTACAGTCAAGAAAAAAATTGTGCGATGTCTGGAACACAGTCTGTGTATGTTACTATATTTTTGTATTAAGAAACATTTATCTCTCACGCGTAGTGAAGGAAATGACATGTTACCAATCTAAAGCTAAACTACCAAGTTCAATCTTAATGAATGTAAATGGCGATAGTTACCTACCCGACTCGTACTTTATAGTCTTTTATAGTCTTTTCAACTGTGGCAATAAGAGCATCTGTATTTATAAGTTATTTTCATGAGGACATTGTATGTGTTATTGAAGGGCGTCAGTATTTAATGTGATTACTGATAGAGCACGTATATACACATATATACTTCTATCTACTTTTAAAAATTACCAAGTAAAAAACTGAAAACATTTATCTTTATACACTTTGTATTCTATGTATATATACACGTACATACTGTAAGAAGAATGTCAATTTTTCGATGTCATTATACATTAAGTGTAACTAGTAATAAATATATATAGAATGAAATCTTTTATCGTGAATGGAATCTCCGTGTTGTAATTGAAAATGAGCGCGTGTGCGACACATCGTTTTTCTATTATTAGTCTGTGCTATCAGTGTCATGAACATAAATCTCCAGGTAGAGATAACAAAGAACACACTAGCGTTTTCTAGTTAGTTTTGTGAGAAGTAACATACATATATTCACATATGAAGGTAGAGAGAAACTTTGTATTTTGTCAACTGTTGGATTCTGTACCCCGCTCTAAAAAGTTCGCGATGTGTGAGCCAAAATCACACTCTTATCCCATCCCAAAGGACGCTCCGACATGTTGCATGTAAAACAAGCAAATTTTGTTGGTGCTTAAAAAGATTTCGGTCGAAGCAAATAAATAAACATGCGCTTTTTCGTGCATCCACACAAATAAAAAGATACTCGGTTATATGAAAAGGGTTCAGTTCATCATTTGAAGCTGCATCAAGAAGAGAATTTTATATGTGACGTAGGTACGTGTATGTTTATATATATACATATTACATATATATTTGTTCATATATTCTACTTCTCAATATATATAAATGTGTTGTAAAGTGCAGCATCAAAGTTAATTGATCCCTGTTCATATTATTTCAAGTAGCATACATTCTGGTATTGCCAACATTGTTAAACCTGTTCTTTTTCGTATGTTCCAGGAGGAAACTCCTCAGGGATTCTTTGAGGATCACGGATTGGGATAATATTCTTCAAAACAACACTCTGCGCGCGCGCTTCATCGTAAGTGTACATTCCTTCGTCGTATAGCATTTCACGTTTATATTAACGCGAGTCATATCACTATTTGAATTGCAAAACTTACGGAACAAGATTATATATAAACAGAAATTACATACACACACAACTACATAAAAAAGATAATATAGAGATATATATGAATAATTTCCGCTAAATATATAAATCAGAAGTTTTATGAACGTTTTTTTTTTAATCCGCGATTCTCCTTTTTTTTCTAAATATACATCTAAGTACTTTGCAAACGTCGTGCGCAGTTAAAAAAGCTCTCGGCTGTGTACAGCCTATTTGCTATGAGCAAAAAATATAAATATGCTTTCTCCTGTAGGAGATTATTATGAAAATTCTACTTAGATAATAACGAAGCAAATGTGTTATACGCGTTATGAGCAAAATAAAATTATAAATCCGTATACACATTTGGAAGTTGGAAACGTATCTCATTTCCGCGCATACAATTGCTCGTTACAGGATGTGTGAGAAACGTATTCTTTAATATCACACGCGCAAATATACAATATATATCAATCATGACATTCCAAATATTTCTCTGTAATAAGCTGTTGTAATAAGGAATATCCGCACATTTTCAATCACAATGTTGAGTGAAGAAAATGGGATATTCACGCATTATTATTACAATAAGAGCATGTTCTGGTTGGAAATGTATTAAGAAGTGTACCAGACTGCGTGTCAGAAAAAGATAGGAATTGGTAGTCGAACGCGTATTCTTTGGCGAAGTAGTTTTTCTCTCTATCTCTCTCTGGAATACAATTCCTTAGTTAAAAGATTCCTAGCGATTACGTACTTAGTTTTAAAAGAGACTAGATAGAGCAAGTGTTTTAGAGATTAGAAGACTAAAGAAGCACAAATCACGAGAACAGCACCAAGCATGTCAAGCTTTTGTCGAATGGACATCACAATATGTATATATGTTTGCTCACACGTTTTACGAGACTGACTAACAGTATGATCTTGTAGGCTGATTTTGATTCTCTACGTATTACTAAATTTATCGACTAGTTAGTTACGCCAGTAAAGTTGTAAGTGTAACTCGCTCGAGAGATTACATTTCCACTATCAATTCCTGTTTCTTCTGATGTGAAATCCAGAATTGTTAGTATTAATTAAAATATTATATAGTAATGTAGTTATATTTTTAACTCTTAACTGAAATCTATTCTCATTTCGCGCATTTCATTCTTCTATTATCAGTAAAAGTATTTTAATTTTTGTTATTTCAAAGGATGTACTAATCTACAAATGTACGGTTTCCTTATTCCGCGATATAATGACTCTCTTTGATATTAAATACGTAATATAATGACGTCATATCATACACACACACACACACACAGTTAAGAGTTAAAGAATTTTATTATTTTATCAATAGAACACGATTATCGCATACGTGCGATAATCACATGAATGACTCAATCTCACAGTTTCTTTTTTGCCGTAAGTTTGATGATACGGGAAGTAAATATGCGACGCAAATAGTGTTCAGTATTCTTGTTAAAGAATTATATCGTATTTTTATGAAAGCTTGAAAAACGTGCATATATACGTAGCTTAACATTGATCGAAGTTATCAATTTATGTGTGTGTGTCCGATGCAGTTGTTGAAAGTAAATATTTTATAACATAAAAAAATGTATGTCGTTGAAAAAAACAAAAAAAATGTGCAATTAAAGCGCATATATACCAACGTGTATTAACAATCTCAATTATCGTACGTTTGAAGTACTCTTCAATATTAAAGATGAGACAATAAGTTAAGTATATATTCGCCCTGCACATTTATATAATATAGCATATATATATTATATATACACTATATACATATCTATAATATATTAACGCAATTGAATATCAAATTCTAGAAGAAGATATTCACGTTCCAGCAGCGTGAATATGTTTCGCGGATGGTCGTTTCAAATGTTGTTACAACACGCATTTGCTTTTCTCGAACTATTAAAAATATTACTTACATGTTCTTTTCGTTCAATTTTACGTACATCGAAGCAACATTTCAATTTTTTGTTGCATAATCTCAAAATGTTGTAACACGTCAAAAGAGAGAGAAAAATGTTGCGAGATTTTTTCTGCTTGTTACAATCTTGTCGAAGAAAATGTATATCATATGTACTTGTTAATATCTTAAACAAATCGAGAGAGCTAGTGAGCAACTATTCCACTTCAATTAATTGTCCAGAAGACCAAGAAGGCGCTTGTTCCTCGCACTTGATTAATTTATATACACGATATCGTTCTGCAACGTTGATCAAGCGATTGTCACATTCCGTTAGATTTCTCGAAGGCAATGCGATAGTGTGTACATAAATATTTTATCATACAAACAAAATCAAAAATAGTTGATAAGGGTTATCTTTGTTGCTACCCCTGGTATTGATGTTCGACGAAACGAAGCAGGACTGTAGTATAAGACTTTTACCGAATGTTAAGAATGAAATTTATATTACGTTAAGATTTCCTCCGAGAATGTTTGCATTGGCAGAAGACGATGCTTTGTGCTCCGTCCAAAAAAATAAAGAAATATATAAAACATATAGCAACCACATGTCTCGTGTGAGTTACTTCTTTGTTATTCCCACGTATGATAATATCACAGTTTCACATTGTGACTGTCAAAAGACGGTATTCATCTTATAAAATCATAGCGAAAATCTATCGTTAGAAAACGCGATCGGTGCGTTTAATTTCGAGTAGACATCAACCGTCCGATCAAATTTATCAGAATAAAATAAACGTTACGTTTTTTTGTTAACGTATCATCGATCATTTAGCTTTCATTGACCTAATTTTCTGTCTGCATTCAAATGTTTATCAGAATAAACAGTTTTTTTTGTCATATTTTTCTCTAACACATGATTATGAGACTGTAATAGCGATTTATAATAACGGTACTTGATATACATTGAGCGTGTTCTCTCTCTCTCTCTCTCTTTCTCTCTCTCACGTGGCCGTATTAGAATTTAAACCCGTTTCATTCAGCACGTTCGCTCGCCCGCGTGTGTGTGTGTGTGTGTGTGTGTGTGTGTGTGTGTGTGTGTGTCGTCGATCGCACAATAGGACGAGGCGCGCGACGAGATATAACTTTATAAATGTCCGTCAATGTAGGCATGTGCGAGCATGCAGACGACGGTTTTAATGAATACAACGGACGTGACAGGGATGAAAATGCGTGCCACCCCCTCGTTTCCGTTATTGAAAAATCCCGCAAGAAGAGGAGGAGGAGGAGGCGCGCGTCCAACTCCCGCGCGCGCGATTCACACGGCTCATTGTAACCGTCTTCGCAATCGCATATCCCGGACGTGTATCAGGAACGTGCGCCGATGCACAATGCGACGACGGGCGTCGCGACGATAATAGGCAGCATCCATTATCGAGAGGCGAGCGATTAAATGGAACATGCTTTTTGTTCGCCGAGGCCGCCGCCGCCGCCGCCGCCGTCGTGAAACGCGCGCCAAGAGGAGGAGGAATCAATGGGAGAGGCCCGCGCGTTTGAGGAAACGAAATTATTTCGGGAAACACGCGCGGTTCCCTTGTCCAATTAACCGAACAAAAATAGTAACCCAAGTTTCGTGGGTTTACTCAAGTTTTAATCGAAGCAACTCTGAGGAGTGATCGACAACTCTCGATTAATTCGGTCGAGTGACGCTCGCGCGATTGAACAACACGATTGGTCAATTCCGCGGAATTAATCAGAGCCGCAATCGAACGCTCGGGAACTCTTTAGTTATAAAATAAAAAATACAATAAAAAAAAACGGATTTGAATAATTATAACGTAAAACAATAATTTTATAATAAGAGTAAGAGGAGTCTTTCTGTTGAAGTACAGATGTACTTTTCTTCGAAAAAATTGTAAGATATTTTCTTTATACGCACATCTCCCTAAGGAAAATTTTCTTTTTTGTGAAATTTTTCGAAAGAAATTTTCTCTCGAGATTCGTTGGATTTCCGAGATGTTTCGAACGTGTATAAAGTATGTACTCTCGACGGTAAAGTCCATCAGCGGATAAACCCACCTCAATCGTCGTGAACGAACGAACGCGTCGGCGCGCGACAGGAACGACGTCGACGTCGCTTTCAGGCGCTGACGTCGACGCCATCGTCGTCGCTACCGTCGTCGCACCCTGACAACCGCGCACCGTTACGCATCCGTTAATTTACGTTAATTAACGCGTTAACGGCGATCGATCGGCCGATTCGAACGCGGTGGGGCGAAGTGCGAAACAACAACAATATCTCTCCGCGGTTCTCGCGTGCGGTTGGTGACAGTTCTCCGCAGTTTCGAGTGCAACTTGTGCGTGTGCCTGCCTCTCTTTCTCTCTCTTTCTCTCTCTCTCTTCCCCCTTCCTCTCCTTCCTCTTCTTATCAAAGGTACACATCGAGAAAGCGATCGCATCGCCAGTAACGTCATTGTAACGCACCTTCGGGAGGAAAATTAGCTCGGGCGCGCGCGCCCGATAAAGAGATAAGACGGTTTTGTTGAAGGGATACCCACATATCGAATCGACGAACTTTGCCGTCTTTGTCGCGCGCGATGTAGTCGTCGAAGTGACGTCGGCGCATTCAGCGAACCCGTTCCCCCCTGGGTTTCAGGACAATTGAAAAGTGAGCGTGAGAACACGTACAAACACACGGAAGAAGAGAGATCGAAAATAGAGGGAAAGCGTGCGGGTAGGCGGAAGGACGCTCTTTTCGGAGCGTGTGTCGCGCGTATAGTGAAAATTCTTCTGAGTGGAGAAATATATATAAATAATACGGCGCGCGCCGTCCGTTTTTACGTCGATCTCACCTCGTCGTCGCCAGTGCTGGAGAACGACGCTTCCGTTCCCCGCGATCTCGCGAGCGAAATAAAATCATCAATCTCATTTCCGACGCGCGGGATTCCCGCGAATTTTTCTCGATCGATAGAATTTTCTCTCGCGTGAGAGGCGGTGACGACTCATCAGGCTGCGTTTTCGCGAGGGAGAGAGAGAGAGAGAGAAAAAAAAAGAAAGAGTATGAAAACACAGTTGTCACGAGTAACAACGGAGCGGCAGCTCCGTGCGGCGGTTTGTACGTGAAAATAATCCACGTAAAGGGGCGAGAGAAAAGAGCACGCCCTTGAATCACTCCACTCGGAAGAGGGTGGCTCGACCGCCGCTCGGTCTCTCTCTCTCTCTCTCTCTCTCTTTCTTTCTCTCTCTCTCTCTCTCTCTCTATCCTTCTCTCTCCACCTTCTCCTCCACCCGTGTATGACGCCCCACTTAAGCCGCCAGGACAGCGCATTCGCGACTGGTCGACCGATGGCGGTGACGACAAGGGGCTGATATCGTGAGAGAGAGTACACGTACGGCCATTCGCGTTTGCTCGGCGGAACTCGGGAGATCTCAGAGTGAGTGCGAGGCATCATCGGCGGTTCGTCGGATGCGCGACACCGCGACACGCATCGTCGGCGTTGCACCGTACCGCGCGAGAACATCCCCGGCGAAGCAGCAGCAGCAGCAGCGGACGAGGAGGAGCGGGAAGACGGTGGCGAAAGCGACGACGGTGATGCACGGCGGCGGCCGCGAGGGAACGATCGGCAGCAGAGCTGGTGGCGGATTGTGCAGCGACGAGGATGCATCCGGTTATCGCGGCGGTTGCCGGCGCGGAGCCGGTCGTACCGTGGCGCGGCACGGGGAATAATGCGTGTTAGACGACGTTGCGACGTTGTTGTTGCACGCCGTACGGGACGAAAACGACGAAGACCGTACGCGGAGAAGGAATACGCGAGTGGGCCAGCGAGCGGTCGACCACGAGGAGAACCGCTAATACGTCGAGCAGCAGCAGCAGCAGCACCACCGTCGCGGCGGCTGCGGCAGCGCAATTATGTACACGTACGGCTCCGAGATCACGTAGTGTCGGGCGTGTAATTATGTTGTTATCGTCGTCGCGAGGCGCGTCCTGCGTAGCAGCCTCACGGTGAAACTCTGGCGTGAACGGTTCCGCGGCGGAACGGGGAACATGGCGTCGGTCGCGGACGAGACCCCAGCCAGCCATGGGCACAGCTTTAGCAAGAAGACGTTTCACAAGCCAACGTACTGCCACAGCTGCACGGACATGCTCTGGGGTCTCATACAGCAGGGGTACATCTGCGAAGGTAGAGTATGTGTGTGCGTGTGTCCCGCAACCTCCTTCCCCCCTTCTCCTCTGGCCCGGATGTGACACGCGCCGCGCGGAATCGCATCGAGTTGAACGGTCTCCGGGAGAGATTGTTTGACGGAGAGAAGATGCTTTGCACAGAAATAAATATTATCCGCGCTCCCTTCCGAACAAACCCCTCTTCAGGGATCAAGAGCAACGCGATCTCACGCGTGTGCAATATTGTCGTCTCTTCGTGCGGAACGAAAAAAGAAACAAGATGGAAAAGAGGAGCGTAATCGGAAAAGATAGTAACTTTTTTTTTTTTTAGACACACATCCCTCACGGGGGGAGTGCGCGTCTCTCTTGATCGCTATCTTGTCCACGTCGGAGGATGCGCACAGCTTTACAGCGAAAAGAGCGGTGCGGTGCGACACCGCTCTCGGGGGAAATACTGGCGCAATCCCGGAGCATCCAGGGTTTTTCGTCCGTCGTTTTAACGAGGAATCAGAGAACTTTGTTGTTTATCTTCGGTAGTTTCAAGATTCAAGATGGGCGCAACCGAGACGCGGCGGAGTAACTTTGAGAGAACGTACAACTTCGTCTGTAAACCAATTTCAAACGAGCGCTTTCGAAAAACCCACCGTCGATCGATAGTTGACCGCGCGCGCTCCCGGTCGGATATTCCTACGGGGAATAACATCTTCTCCGTGCACCATGTAAATAGAAAAGTCATCGCTGTCACAACAACACCGATGACGTTTCCTGTATGAATGACAGGCGTCGCGCGACACCGCGGTGGTGACATTATCCAGTCGGGTCCGGAGTGTCACACACACGTTCCGAATGATCCTATCAAGTCTCAGGTATCCTCTCAGCATTTCTCTCTCTTTCTTGCAATGGATGAGCACGCGCCAATTGTGAATCCGTGCAACAGCACGAAGAAAGATGAGAGAGAGAGAGAGAGAGAGAGAGAGAAAGCAAGAGAGACAGGGTGCGATTTGTCGGGAAAAATAGAAGGAGAAACTTGGGAGGGAGACGCGGTGGCAGAGCATACGCAGATCGCGCGAGCGCAAACGCGCGCCCACCTTTTCACGAGCATTGATCGCGAGGGGTGGGGTAGGATAGCTGAAAGACCATCACGGAAGGTTGCTCGAGGTGTGTGGGGCGAAGGGATGCGCGCGGACGTTCGGCGGCAAAGAGGGTTGCCTCGAGAGAAGAGAGAGAGAGAGAGAGAGGAGAGGAGGGGTGCGAGAGCTCACTGACGGGTAAAGAGGCGTAAAGGACCTTCGTTGTAATGCGAGCTGAACGAGCCCTGTCCGAGCTCCCGCACTTCTCTTCCGAACGTATTGGAATGTTCGATCAAGAGGGAGAGAGAGAGAAAGCGAGCGGCTAGACCCTTAGATGTATCAAGCCAAAAATAATCCCGCGTCTCGCGGGATTTGTAGGTCAATTCCGAGTCTTTCCGCGGAGAATATAGAGATGCACTTATGTTGAAAACATGGAAACAACGTAAAAGGAAAGTAAAACGTTTATTTGAAAGTCGGGCGATTTTCTTCCTCGTGAATGATTGACGAGATAGCGGTTCGGAAATCGCGCGACAGGAAAAAAAAAAACGTGAAACACGAAATCGCGCTCTGTTCAGACAAACAAGTTTGCGAAAAAACTCGACGGTTATTATTACGCTTGTTTATTTCGTTAGAAATTTACGTTCGAGACTAATTCGATATAGAAGAAAAATATGTATTTCTGTAGCTCTTTATTTTTTAATATATATCACGTATTTCGCGAACATGTAAAGCCTCGGGAGATCTGTAATTAATATCGTTTGGAAAAAGAATTCCGTATTGTAATTTCTCTCGACAACTTGCCGGGAACTTCGGCAGAGCAGTCTTTGAAGAGAGTGAGAACTTCGTCAATTAAATCAAAATAGTCTAGAGAAATGAAGCAGTAACTTCGTCAAGATGTCGAAGATAAAGCGTTATATATCCATTTAAAAGCCGTTGTTCAGTATAAACCTCTCTCTCGCTACAACCCCCATTGTATTGATCGCTTTACACTGTCGGTTGCTTTAAATAAAGTTGTTTTTATATCTGCAAATTATACTTAGCATTGTGAGTGTTGGAGGAAAAAAACTCCATTAGATAAATTGCCACGTTTTATACGTTTATTTTACACGACGTGTTTAATTGCCGCTTACTTTTCTCGCCCTTTTACTATTTGAGATTTTGTTTGTTCCTCTCGAACATCTAATGGAATCACCGATCGTTATTACGTTCGCATTTACACACACACACACCTTCGTGCGCGCAAAAAGATTCTAGCTTCTGTGTGCGGGAAAACACACGAGGAGGGTAAACCGATTAAACATTCGTTATCACGTGTCAGATGCGGAACGTGTCCTCTCTGTGTACAAATCGTTTTGTAATAAAATTATAAAACACAACGGCGTTAAAAAAAAATCCGCGGCATTGTTAAAAAAAAAAAAAGAAAAAAAGGAAAAATAACGGAAAAATAAATTTCTTTTATCAAGTAACCGCCGTGTAAATCAGATGTAATCGCGTACACCGATATACAATTGTTTTTTTTTTAAAGCGATACAATACCGCCGTACATATTAGATCGTCAAATATAATTTGAAGAGTAAAACCCACGCGAGTTGTTCTAATCTTTAACTCGCGATTTGTATTTGCCGACCGTTATTATCCTCCGTGTATTAAGCAGGTGGCTTTTGCGCTTTGATAACTTCAAAGAACCGCGACACGAGACAAACGCGGAGACAAAGTAAAAACAGTAGAAACACGACGCGCGATAGAGAAATGTTCGAGAAAATAAATAGATTGCGCGATGTGGGACTCTTTTCTTTTTGTGCGCGGACACACAAATGCTTCTTTGTGATTTAAAACTACCCACTCGACGAGTTAAAGTTAAACTCGGCGGCATTCGTGGAACGAACGGTCGATCGGTGTTGTGATGGTGGCTGATGGCGCCTTCTTAACGAAGCGGATGCATAGTACTATTTCGGGCCGCACCTGCGCGTCGATGCGACAAATTTCCCACATCTTGCCTGATTAGCGTCGCAAGAGCCACGATAGAACTCCGATCATTACCGCTCTCGCGCAAAGAACGCGCGGCACATAGTGCGCAACCTTGTATCCTTTTAACGGATAATGGTGTACACATAATGAAATCCCAATTATCGCCGTTATTTTATTATCGAAAAAAAAAAAAAAAAAAAGAATTTTAGTGGACGGAATGATTTTTATTTTAGGAAACGCGCGTTACCGAAATAACGCGTTGTCGTTACTCTCTCGACTATCTCTAAACAATTTATGTAAATAATGTATAAAAATTGACAACTTGTATGAACAAATATATAAAGAATTTACGTGAAAACAGATTTTTGCATTTTCTTTGACTCGACAGAGTTGAGATAAATTGTCGCTCGGGCATTTTTGCAATTTTGATATGTGTGATTAAATGACGTCTTAATGCGTGTATTGAACAAACGCTCTAAAAACTACTCAACTGCGTATGATTCCCGATGTTCTTGCTTACACCGTGAAAGGTCAGAAGATTTTATTATAAATTACGACGGGAATATGGCTCATATTGATTTACGTTACACATTACCGCTTAGCAACGCTCTTCTCTATACAGTATTATAATTGATTTTGCGCTCGTTTCTCTGCATCAAAATAAATTCTAGATTTTTTTCTTTTGTTATTTCAGTTTGTAACTTCGTGGTGCACGACCGCTGTCTCAAGGCCGTCGTCTCTCCCTGCTCCAGCATCGCGGCAAGCCTGATAAAAGTAAGCTGACAAACTATTTCCACCGCGAATTTGATTCAACACACCAATCTCTCCACAAAGATAAAATAATAATAATATTTAAAAAAAAGTGATATATCAAGACTAACGTTTACAGACTTGAGAAAATATTAAACGTTATCTTGTACGTAATAATTGTTGTAGAACCCGGTTGCACACTGTTGGTCCGAACAAGCAAAAGAAAACCGCAAAAAGAAATTCTGCAACGTCTGTCGGAAGCGATTGGATGACACATTGTCCGTACATTGTGAAAGTAAGATATGACAATTGATGAAATTGTTTTGAATCGTGTATATGAAACTGATTGTAAAAAACTTTAACAACACATGGGAATTTGTGAAACATGATTCGTTTTTGTTTTTGTTCGCAGTATGCGAGTACTTTGTGCATATTGAATGTCAAGATTTCGCGGTAGCAGATTGCAAGGAGAACGCGACGTATGTACCTGGGAAGGACCTGTCAGCGGTGAGACATACTCACCACTGGCGGGAAGGCAATCTTCCGAACAGCTCTAAATGTGCGGTATGCAAGAAGAGTTGTTTTTCTGCCGAGTGCCTTTCCGGGTTCCGTTGTGAGTGGTGCGGCATGACGGTAAAAAGAAATTTATATTAAATTTATTCATTAGTTTTTAATTCTTATTGTGTATGTTGGTTGTTGAGAAAATGACTTTGACAGACGCGACTAATCTCAAAGTAGAATTCTTAAAATTCTTGAAGTAATTTCTTAAAAGAGCACAAATTTTTGTGCTCTTCTCTCAATAATAATTTATAACTTGTTGTTTTCTAAATACATAAAAAAAAAAAAAAAAAAAAAATAGAATTCTTGTACTGTGACAAACTCCTCAGTTTTGAACAATATTCATTAAAGAATTTGATTTTTTTTTACTTTTTTTTAGTTGCACGCGTATTGTTTCAAGAATCTTAGCCAAGAAACGTGTACCTTCGGTAACTTGGAACCAATTTACCTGCCACCACATGCGGTTAGTATTCCGCGTACCGAACTTCCCATGGAAGTCATCCTTGGAGTACAAATGCGTCGTAAAGAATTGCTGGCGCGTGAGTATTCTTGTGCCCTAAGTGTCTGCCGTGTAATTACGATGTGCGTGTTAAGAGGTAATTAGAATAATGGAATGAGAAATTGCTTCATCACATGTCGCAAAGCACTCTAATATGTTTTTATTCCCAACTGGGAATATATAGTTTGACTGTTAAAGCAATCTCCTTTTGAAAGAAAAGAGAAAAAAATATAAGT
Organism: Pseudomyrmex flavicornis; assembly: GCA_014825475.1. Classification (NCBI taxonomy): domain Eukaryota; kingdom Metazoa; phylum Arthropoda; class Insecta; order Hymenoptera; family Formicidae; genus Pseudomyrmex; species Pseudomyrmex flavicornis. Next base: position 64,640 of record QVNW01001208.1, read on the forward strand.
TAAAACGGTACGGATCTCTTTGTTCCTAAATACGGAAGGCAGATTTAATAACACAGCTTTAATAACGTTGTAAAACCGATAAAAAATGTTAATTAAATCGTATTTAATAAACCACGTGCTATAAACGTACGCTCCGTGTTTTATCAATTATCAGTGCACGCAGTTATTCATAGCATAACTACGATATGTGTGTATGTATCGCTCCAAGTATGTCATATTTTCGGAATTATAGATCATCCATCAAGTCTTCTTATAAATAACAATTGATAAAATATCTCTTCGTATTTATCGAGTATATAAATTTTCACATTTTTCTAGTATGCATCAAACACACGTAAATAACAACACGTATGCGAATATGCACTTACGATTTGTGACAGTAGTAACTATTATACATTTATATTCTGAAATTGGAGACAATATGTAACATACATGACCGAGATCTCTCTATGTTTTTTAAAATATATAACGTTTTTTGTGCATGATATTATTTCATATAGCATTTATTCACAAAACGCGTGTATAATTGTCGGTTTGTAAATATGTACATGTTCTTCTTTCTTTTCGAAGCATGCAAACAAACATTGAGTTTCTTGAATATGAGACTCTGTATCCTAAGAAATTATCACCAAAAAAGAAACACCCATTGTTTCGTTTTATCACAAACCGGAAATCTTTTCTTCTCTTCTTCCTTCTCTCTCTGTTTCTCTTTCTCTCTTTCTCTCTCTCTCTCTCTCTTTTTCTCTATTCTCAAGTATTAATGACATTTCAAAGTCTCGCGTAATTGTTTTTGATATTTCTAAATTTCACGTAAATAGGTAATTTGTATACTTGCAGTTTCTCACTCTCAGCTTTTATAGATTTTTGCGAATAAATAATATAAGTCTTTTCTGAAAAAGCGTTTATAGAGGTGGAAGAAAGGAAATTCAATTTTTCGAATCATTAAAAGAAAAAAATGTGACATTAAAAAACATCGTGCAAAGGCCTCTGTAACTTACGACAACTTTTACGTAGTGCACAAAATTTGTAGAAATTAGAAACGATATTTCATATTATAAACAAAATATAGCTGCGTTTTTCTCTAAATAATATTTAAACACGCATTTCTTGTTTCAATGACGTATTTTGTTCACGATATATTTGTACTATAGCTTTTGTGGCTGACGGCTCTTATTTAATTGCTATTTTCACTTCGCTTCTAATAGGCGTAATGTATTTTAATACCAATATACAGCTCTTACTTTTATAGAGCTTCGTAACTAGATTGTAATTAGAGCATTGCCATTTTTTTCAAAGATGATATTTTTTAGGAAATACAAAAAAAAATTCGGGTGTTGTTCTTGTTCAATATTGTGTGTGTGTGTGTGTGTGTGTGTGTGTGTGTGTGTGTTCAACACTTTTCTGACCGTATGAAATCGATCTCACAGAGTAGACACAAGTTTCGATCAAGATAAAAAAACCCGAGAGTGTAAAAACTAACAACAACTAAACTAAAAACGAAGCAAAATTTTTTAAGAGTTGAAATTGTGATTAAGCTGTTAAAATATTCGGTCTACTTTTTCTTCTCTGTGAAGATAACATCGAAGAGCAATTCGAATTCGCTGAGAGTGAACAAAACGGGGCTGCAGGCCGTCTAGCCGAAGCTTTGAGGCGCCTTTCGCTAGTTTTGCTGCCAAGTAGCTGCCATGGACATTGTTATGCTTCCCCTCCTTATGTTCAAGGTATCTAGAATATTATCATCGTCAAACATTCATCTGTGTGAATGTACTAAATTCTAAGATACTTATCATACAAGACTGAAAACAAATCGAAATATATATATATGCTGTAGTGATCGTCGTTATTGCTGAGAAAACGCTATATTATAAGGAAAAAAAACAAACATATTTATTTATACATTTTTTTTCTTTGCAATGCGCAAATTTAGTTCGCTTTTGTCATAGTTTTTCGGCATAGTATATCGTAATAATATATCGATACGTTTCGTAAAAGTCCGATATCGGCGCAAAACGTAATGTAAATTTCTAATTACACTTGTCACGTGTTTGCTGTTCGAATCAGAGAGAGAGCTGCGGACTACGCACAGAGATAAGTACATTACACAAAATTCGGCAGAACTAGTATTCCTTGATAGACATAATTTGTTAGACAATTGAGATCCAGTTTTTATCTCTCGAACTTATCCGAACGAGAATGTGATGTTGATGACAATCTGATACCGTTCACGTGTGAATTTAATTTAGAAAATATACATAAAAACAATGTTGAAGCATCGAATAAATATATAATGTTTATATGTATATAAATATCATGGTGCACCGATCTTCTTTATGGATGTTATTTTGTTAGTTTTTTGTTAAAAATTTACGTTCTAGCATGTTATAAATGTTTCGCTTCAGTGCATGCACTGTCATTCAGCCCACTGGATGCTATGAGATTCCATGACGCTTATCACTCTACTATGCAGTGAAATGAAGTTCAAGAATACTACTAATTCTTCCTATCATGTGTGTGTGTTCTACAAACCTATCGTAAATGATCGATGGTAAGAGATGTAATTTATTCTTGAATGATAAATGGAGTTGTGCGCGCACAACAACATTCTTTTATCAATTATTCTTCGTTCATTGTCGTTCGTAGAGCATCTGATGCAAATGTATCTTTCTCGAGTGTTTCTACTTTCAATATTGAAAACTATTAACTCTTTCAATTAATCAAAATAACATAAGAGTTCTAAATATAAACGAATTATTAAAATATACTTTAAATACGAAAAAAAAAACAAGTGTTGTGAACTTGTAGAATAAAATTAATAACAATCACATTGTTATAACTAGCAATAATTCTATTTAAAGCTTATGCTGTTTCACTAATATTACAAAATATTTTATTAATTTCTGTTAATAGATACCACGTTAATTAATTGTTATCCAAGTAATAACAGAAATAAACTTTTTTCCCACCCAAACTTAAACACATGCGGTGGAAAAAATACAAATTAGATTTTCAAATGTGATAATCCAAAGTTCGAGAAACTTATGTCCCGTCTTTGTGTTCACAGCGCGTAGCATATCAGAAGAATTTAGCGATTTGAGGTTTCGTGACAATGAAGAATCGGCACAGAGTATATCGCATGGCCGCGATTCGCAAAAATCTCCGAAAGAAAAGGAAGACAAAGAAAGAGGTGACGAAGGTATTTCAATAAAATTCCCGATCAACAACATCGGGATTTTTCTATTCTTGATCCGTGAATTCAATATTTTCATGCAGAGATGGTCAAGGTGTACGATGGCAACAACTCGGTGAGGCAACGAATATTTCGTGTGATCTCGGTACCCAAACAAGCTACAACGGAGCAGATGCTCACATTGGCGTTACGCGCATTTCACATCACGAAAGATCCTAGCAACTTTTATTTAACCGACCTTTATGCCGCGGAAGAAACCGAATTATGCGATCCGACGCCTGTCTTAAATTTAAATCGCAAAGAAGGCAAACGTCCGGCTGTGTTCTTACGATTTAAGTAAGTTTACGCTACATTTTCGTTCGAACTGACAAGGAAACTCGAAAATTTTGATAAAACTTTGCACACATGTAGAAGAGGTAAGTAAATGAATGTAGATATTTTTAGTTGCTGTCCAAAATCAATTCATATGAGAGGTTTACATACGAGTAGTTTCATCTCTTAAAATCGTTTTTGAGCAACAACTTGAAATTTCTACATTCATATATTTACTTCCTCTACATGTGTGCAAAGTTTGATCTTAGAATTTTGAGTTTAAAAGATTTCCTTGTCAGAATATATTCAGGACATTGAAATAGAAATGTATTACAAATATTTCGTTATGTTTATGTAAATGGATAAAATTACAGAGATAACGACAGCGGAGAGGTACGAGTTTATTCAGGCAAACTGCAGGTATCAGAGTCGTTCTGTATGGTACCTGTCATCGAAACAACTACAGTCGAGGACTTGATCAAAGAAGCACTTGATAAGTTTGGTTTACAAGATTTCGATCCCAATGACTACATGTGCAGCGAAATTCTCTTAGACCATGGCGGTACGTCTTCGGATTTATCTCGAATTTAATTTGCTCGCAATTTACTTTACACATACTTGTGACAGACTTTTTTTTCTTTTAACAGTGATAGAAAGAATCTTACCTCTGGACGAAAGACCTTGGGACACTGTCAAGAAGTTGGGAAAAGAATCTATTAGACAAATGGAACTAATGCGATTTTACATACAATTGAAACAAGATCCTCACGGACCTAACTTAGCTTTGTTCGTTGGCAATTTGCCGAAAAGTCTTTCCGAAAGAAGCTACGAGAACATGTTAATAGATTTTTTAGGAGAAGGTTAGTATGATCCGTAAATTATTATCAATGAAATTAAAGAAATGTGTCTGCTTGCTCGAGATAAAACTTTGGTTTGAATTTTGTTCTTAGAAAATCGGTTCTTAATTGGCCCAATTTATTACGAGCACGGTTCGATGGTTATCATATACGAGGACGCGATTAAAGCAGTTAAGGCATTGTACACACTACGAGAGTCGAAGTACGAAGACAAACAACTTCTAGGTATGATTTAAGCAACTTTTGCGCATCTGACTCGATTGAGAGAGCATATTCTAATGTATATTCTATATATTAGAATATTTATCTAATTTGATTTCTTTTTTCTTCTACTAGTGATGCTATTACCGAGTATCGAGCCAAGTATGGTTCCATCGAATGTTCAACCGCTGCTCGTCTTTGTAAACGTGAAGTCTGGCGGTTGCCAAGGACTTCAATTAATTTCCAATTTCCGTAAACTGTTAAATCCCTATCAAGTGTTCGATCTTGGTAATGGTGGACCTCTTCCTGGGTAAGCAATTCTTATAGCTTTAGATAATAGAAAATTGTGTGTACAATTTTTTTGTTCACACAATTATAATTTCGAAAGAGCAATTTAGAGAAACAAGTGCGCTTTTCATGTTACAGACTTTACGTTTTTCGTCAAATAAAAGATTACAAGATATTGGTTTGCGGTGGCGACGGAACGATAGGCTGGGTATTGCAATGTCTGGATAATGTGGGACAGGATAGCGAATGTTCGTCTCCCGCTTGTGCTATCGTACCTTTGGGAACGGGAAACGATCTCGCTCGCGTATTATGTTGGGGTTCGGGATACACAGGTGACGAGGATTCGCTAAGTTTGCTGCGAGACGTTATCGATGCGGAAAAAATAACACTGGACAGATGGACCGTAGTTTTTCATCCGGAGCAAGAAAAGGATCAGATCCAAGCGGGCTCAAGTAACATGGCTGGTAAGAAAATATTCTCAATGCTATACTACGAACGAGTTTTGTAATTCATCTAAAAAAAAAAGAACTTTCTGCGCAGAATCAACATCATGCTCATTTAAATGTTACAGGCGTTACTTCAACCAGCGAAGATAACACTCAAATACACGTAATGAACAATTATTTTGGCATCGGACTTGACGCGGATTTATGTCTAGATTTTCATACAATGAGAGAAGAAAATCCAAACAAGTTCAACAGTAGATTTCGAAATAAAGGCGTATACATAAGGATAGGTTTGCGCAAAATGGTTAATAATATCCGTAATCCGGGCGTAGATCTACATAAAGAAGTTCGGTTGGAGGTAGACGGTAAATTGATCGAGTTACCACAAGTGGAAGGAATAATTATTTTAAATATCTTGAGGTAATTGTTGTTAAAACTTTTCTCTTTTCTGTGAAACAAACGGATAACTTTCGAGTTTTAAATAACGTTTCTTTCTCTTGTCTTGCAATTTAGTTGGGGTTCCGGTGCTAATCCTTGGGGAAGTAAACAGGCTAAAGCGAATCAATTCAATAGACCAAACCATTGGGACGGTATGTTAGAAGTTGTCGGAGTCACAAGCGTTTTCCATCTCGGACAAATACAATCAGGTCTACGCGGGGCCAGAAGGATAGCACAGGTACAATTTAAAATATTTACTAAACTACTGATAATCGCTCTTAATGCGCGACATATTATTTCTAATTTCGTCGGTATTTCGATAGGGCGGACACATAAAAATTCACTTAAACTCAGGCATACCTGTACAAGTAGACGGTGAACCGTGGATTCAGAATCCCGGAGATATTGTAGTTTTGAAATCAGCACTCAAGGTAATCTATTCACGTAAGATTTCGACAAACACTTTTCCCACAGCTCCACGAAAAAAAACGAACAAAACAGAATCGTTTATTGAAATAATAAATGTATTCTAAAGCAACAAGAAAACAAAAATAAAATTTTCGTATCTGTTTGCGTTTTTAAGTGGAATTGATGGGATATGATGTTCTTGTGGCACGTAAACTTTTTTATAAACAGGAGCATCCGTATGTATCACTTTGGTAGTACCTTTTGTCCCATATTACAATATTCTACGTATTCTCTGTAAGAGCATAACCTGATTGCTGATGCCCGATCAGCGCATGTTTTCCTGCCCTAATTGCACCGAACTAATGCCTCCTTGTTCCTTTGTTCACTTCAGGCTACCATGTTGAAGAAAAGTAAGATCAAGCGTCGCAATACCGAACCGTCGATTCTACCTGCTAATGAGGAGGGGGGCAAGAGCACGGACGAGTAAATCCAACTATACCACAACTTACAACCGCTCGATCGTTAATACAATAATCGTAATCTCGTTGAACACGCGTGATATCACGCCTAGTCCCTTCGACCGTGCGTAAGCAGCGCGAAAGAGGAGCCTCGGCGTGACAAAAACGTGTCGTCTCTCTACAAACTGATTTATAAAACCACAAAACAAAATTACACGAAAAAAAATTCGGTCCCTCCTCGTTGACGCATGTAAAACCGATTAACACTTTCGTAACATCTTGTTGATATCTCCAATTTTAATGCAGCTAGCTCGAGCTTGTAATGTGTGGATTAGACGCATTTAATATCGGATAGTAGTGTGTTAGGCTTTATACGAGAGTAACATTTCTTTTTCTTCTTTCTTCTGCATATATAAGTTGTTGCTCTTAAGTTTGTAATTTATATTTCTATTCCTGTATTTCTATTTCTATTTCTATTTTGTCAGTGGCATTGTGACTGACATTTTTTGATTGATTGCTCTCGTTTTGTGCGCTCCCTTTGATCCTGTCCCTTCCTAGGCTACGATGCTGAAGAAGACTAAGGGTAAAATGAAGCGGGACGATACAGAATCCAGCATGCAGTTGGCGCTTCAGGCTGCACCATCGAACGATGCAGATGAAGATAAGACTGGTCCGAGTGAATAAACGTAATGTGAAAGTGTGAAATCAATGGCGTTGCGATGGCGTCGCGCGCGCGCAAAAAAACAAAACAAAACGTATTACAGAACTCGATCGATTAGCGTACGTAACAAAATAAAATCGGCCTTGAAATCGTCCGATGGCGGTTGCGCTACACGAACTTAACATAAGTACTTAACTGTGAAAAAATGCGAAAGAGATTTCATTCGAGGATGTGTAACACAGAAGGACAGGTAGATAAAATTTTCAATTACACAGATACGCCCTATATACAGCATAAAATCCATTATCTCAACTCAATGATTCTCTTAATGTTTGTTATTGTATTAATAGAAGAAAATGGATCAAAGAAACAAGAAAAAAAGCAATTGGAGTCGACGTAGCTCTTGATGCGCGAACTTGCTTGTTTGTTTCTTTCTTCTTTCTAGTGTTTGTAAAGAAAGGTATGCGTTTTGATCGCGAGTTCGCGTCCTCATCGGTATACGCAACAATAAAATAATCAGTTTGACAAATTAAATCTTCAATTGAATTGAATTAGCTCTCAATCGCGGAAAGTAGAATCTCTTTCTCCGTTGATGAAATAAGGCTTCTAAGCAAGTAGAAACTTTGTGCTCATTAGTTTCAAACGAGCGATGTTCGTCGATTAAAGATAAAATAGATACGTATAGTCAAATCTCGCTATCACTTAAAAACTTCTACAAAATCGAATTTTCATTCATTTCCCACATAGAAAATACTTTAACGCTTCTACGAGCAGGAGAAACAATTTAACCTATGTTCTGTTATGTAAGTTTTATGTGTTGTTCAACGTGCCTTCAGCCTCTATTGAGATTTTTTTAGCACACTATAAAACTTTTGTTATTACAGAAAATAGGTTAAATTATTGAGAGCCTTGTGTTTATCAACGGTGATTCTATCTTGCACGATTGGAAACTGTATAATTCAAACAAACAACAACTAGAGAGTATAAACTTCGTTGTGATACAAGACAAATTCATTCTTTTCTAGTTGAATTCTAGCTGAATAAAAGTTAAAAAAAATATCTGCCATCCTATAAAAATTTTAACGTTTAAAAATGAAACAAAAAATCATATTTGCTATTTAATTCTCTAGAAAAATTTATACTTTTTTTACTCTTGTCTAAAGAAACTTTCTGTTTTCTTATCCGGCTATTCGTTCAATCGAATCGGCTGGTTTGACTTAAATTTGTTTATTATTCTTGCACGCCGATGAGAACCCAAACAAGCGGTCGCAACACATGCGTTTCTCGTGCGCATGTTAAAAGAAGAAAGAAATGTAATATATAAATTTGCGCACGAAGGAACTGCGTTGAAACTTTTGTCGCATTTCTCTTGTTTCTTTGATGTTATATCCTCTTAGAGCTCTTTATTACGCGAAAATAGATCTCATTTTTAAATGTTACTGATTCTAGCATTGTAGCTTATCGATCGATAATTTTTTTTAAATCAAATATTATAATAGATTTTTGAAACATACAATAACACAAATTTTACCACACACACACACACACACACACACGTACACACATTAACCAGTATTGAAGGAACTTTCACGCTTAATTACGACTACGTTGATGATTTGTATATATATTTACGTTCCACAAACTTACTTAAGTGAGAAAAGAGAGGAACACACATTAACCGTATATTAAAAAAAAAACCATCAAGAAAACTCAGTTGTTAATAATATATATAGAGAATATTTATGATTAAAAAAATATTAATATATATTTACACACACATACTACTGTATTAGTATTTACGATCTTTCAGTTGTGATAATTGTTATGTATGTCTGACTGCTGGGCAGTCTGGGAATTCGTTGAAAACCAGTAGCAGTCAGTTTTCTATAAATTACGATTATTATAAATAAGGAGTTAATGTAACTTTCGTATTGCGAGATTCTTAGCGCTTTGCCGATTCGTCTCCGCGCGGGATGATAAAACAATGACAAATGCAATGTGAATTAGAACAGAAGAGTCGGATTGGCAACGTACTAACTTGTACTGACTCCTGTTAAGTTAGCCCCCTTTATCATATAAAAATACATCCGCATCTAAAACTGTAAAAACTACATTTATGTTCTGTTCGAGCATTTAATTCGGCGTTTTATATTTAAATATTGTGGCAGAGTGAACTGCAACGAGGCAAAAACCTACAGACGCTGTAGTTGCGCACTTTATCCAAGATATTTACGTACACGTCTTTGTAAATAAATTTAAATCATAAAAAAAGACGCTGGTGCCGAAAGAGGCAAAATATTTGCCGCGCGAGAAAAAAAGAAACTAACAGGCGGATGTCAAAGAATCACACAGAAGGAACGCGAGAGCAGGCAGATGAATGATCACCCTGCTATTTTTAATTTTCTGACAAAAGTCGAATACTTAATTTTTTTTTAAATTGAGCATTTAATTAGCATTTAGTTTCTTTGTAGATGCAGATATTTTTATATGGTGGAGAGGCTGACTCAACAGACATCTTCTACTGACTTCGACGAGGTCAAAGTAATGTGACTAAGTCCGACGCAACCGATCTATACATTCCAGCTTTATAATATGGCGAAAACCATGTATATTTACTTATAGCTGTCTCGTCGTCGAGTGTTCACACACTTAACGAGAGACCGTGTTTTTTGCCAAAAAAAATATAAAAAAAAAAATAAAAAAATTATGACCACGCATGCTACAGTAGACTCCTCGATATAAGCCGTACGAATATCTCTCCGAATGTTCTTTCACGTTTACATGTATGTACTTTTAACCAACATTCTATAGTTTGTCAACTTTCCTCACGCAGCGTTCTCACTCGGCATACGCAATTCAAATTTCTTCGCACAAGCTAGAACAGCGCTTCTTGGAAGGAGAATGTTTTCAACAAGAACAGATCCCTTTCTCGATCCCTACACAGTTCCTTTCAATTAAACTTATATCGGGAGTCAACTGCTAATTACTTAAAATCGTCGCGCCAAGGCTGCTCGTTTGGACAGCTTTCGTGTTGAAAACGTCATTCCATCTTTACTCAATAAACGCAGAATGAACATAGATGGGACAACGTTTTTAGCAAAAAATAAATAAAAAAAAAGAATATAAACAAAAAAAACAAGCTATCCAAATGCACAAGATCTGAGCGTTTGTAACGAGCGACGAGATTGGGACGAGAGATCCTGCGCGTATCGGAAGCAATACAGTGTTTCCGTGCTTCCACGAACTTTGGCACATCTCAAATGCGATGTATCTCACATCTCAAAACATTAAGACAACGTGCCAAAAAAAATTTGTATATAATATTATAAAAGTAGAGATTATATATATATATTTAAATATATATATATATAAATATATAAGAGACGGGTTGTCTGATTGAGAGATAATCGTTAAACGGCATTTAATGCGACCGAAAAGAGAGAGAGAAAGGAGAAAAAAAAAAGAAAGTAGTGCGATGAGGATGCTTCTCTTAATGTCGGAAGTGTATCTTCGGAAGAGAGAGGACTTTTTTGAATTATGTACGTTGCGTTGTTTTGTGTAAAACATTATAACAAACGACAGCGCGTACCTTTGATATACGTGAGAGAAATCAAAGGGGAAACGAGAAGACCGTTAGTTACGCTTTTAGTACGCGCTGTAAACTTAGTTAATTATTATCTTACCTAGACCTCTTGGATGTCTTCGATTATAAAAGCTGATTATCAAAAAAACTTAACTCCAAGTGCAGCCAAATTCGAAACGGAGGCCATCATGTCCGGATGATTGATCGGGCCTCCGAAATCCATACAACCTGCCAATGATGTACAATTTCTTCTAGGCTCATTTGTTCATGTTATATCCGGTGTTTAAGCGACGTGAACAATCACATCTGCGGCAGATTGGAAAGAAAACATCACATCATTTGTTAATTTTGACCAAACAAACTATAATAGTATATTTGCTGTTGCCATAAAAAAATAGGAATACAATAAGCTAACGGATCTACATATAATAAATCAATGTATGTGCTACAGCTGTGTGTTTATTCATTCATAAATATCGAATACCAAATATCCCCTTACCTGTTTAATTCTTCGTCGTATTATTTTCATCACCAGGTTCTCCAAACTCCACGAAAAACGAGTCGAATTGTGCGAAACTTTGCTCGCTCCGCGTCCGCGTCGGCCATGACACTTCCCGCCAAAACGAAGTATTGAATCGACGCGCCGTAGAACGGGAACTAACTTTCAATCGGTAAGACAGCATTTGTATTTATCGAGTCGGTCATGTAGTTCATGTGCATAACACGTGGCGCTCTGTCATCTCTTCACACATTGCCCATGTGTTTCACGATAGATTATGGTCTCATCCTTTCGAAGATTTGTTTTCTGAAACTCACCACGAGACTAATAGTCGAAGATTTATTTTAAAACTGTGACTTTGAAATAATAATTTATATTGTTTTTTCTCTCTGAGCCATGCCGATTGTAGATAGAGTGTAAGTTGTTTGTTTGTAATGTGCAAACATTTGCAAATATTTTATTTACATTTTACAATACAATATTTCGATTCGTATTCACATCTTATTGTTATCAGATAAATGCGCACTTAGCATATAATTTATATCATATATAGAATATTTATATACTATAGAATATTTTTAAAATAAAATGTTTTCGAACATGTGTTCTTCTTTAGAAAAAAACCAGTCACAAGAAGAGGTAAAAGAGCTATATTGAAAAAGGAGCCTAAATTGGTGGAAGATGCCAAAGAAACGTTGTGCTTCAAAGGAAGAAAAACATCACAGATTGTAGTCGACTTTATGAAGGATTTGGTATGATGTGTATTAAGTTTTGTATGTGTGTAAGAGTTAAAGCACTTCTAAATAAATGTCCTATGTATTTTTTAGTACGGTTTAAAAAAACCGTATGCACAAATGATGCATCAGAAAAATGATATATTGCCGTTTGAAGATGTCACACCTATTGAAAAATTTGCATCAAAATATAACGCACCTCTCTTCATGATGGCTTTACACAACAAAAAGCGTCCAAATAATCTCGTGATAGGTCGAATGTACGAAAACACACTGTTGGATATGATAGAATTTGGTGTGGAAAATTATAAGGGATTGAAGGATTTTAAAGTTGAGAAGATAGCGTCAGGATTGAAACCGTTGTTGATTTTCAACGGTGAACTCTTTGAGAGCAATTCTAAGTACGTCAGAATTAAAAACATACTCGTCGATATGTTTCAAAAGGAAACAATCGAGAGAATCAGACTGCAAGGCCTTGAGCATGCTTTAAGTTTCACAGCTGTGGATAATAAAATATTTTTCCGTAGTTACAAGTAAGTAATCAAACTCGAGACAGTTTAGAATTGTTGTAGAATAGAACTTGAAGAAATCGGACCAAGAGCCGATTTGGTGTGCAGACGCGACAAACTCGCTTCTGAAGATTTGTTCAAACAAGCTTGTAGAAAACCCAAAGAGCTCAAGGTATATAACTATTTATTTCTTATGTAAATAACATGAATAATTTACATAGATATTGTAATCTAATAATTCATAACTGTAATTTTAGGAGAAGAAGAAGAAAAATATTTCTACAGATGCGCTTGGAACGACATATGGTCAGATACATATCGGAGCTCAAAATATCAATAATATTCAAACGAGGAAAATGAAGGGTCTGAAAAAAACTATGCCGGAAAAGAAAATTGCGCAAAAGAGAAAACCAGACGATGATAATAACGACAGTGCAAAAAAACTCAAAGAAGATACAGATGGAGAACAAGAATAAGTCTCACATTGTTGTAATATACATTTATATTTTAATGTAATCAATATTATTTTTACACCCTATTTCCAACTCCAACTAGAAGTATCGTGCTGGTCCTATGATAAATTAATTAAATAAATAAATATACATATAAAAGTTTTTTTCTCTTAACAATTTGAAATATAAGAGTCTTTTACCTTGATTATAACTCCGCAAGTTGATAAATTTTTTCGAACGTTGTCACATTCCTTTAACAAAATCGCGTCTTTAGAACTTTGCTCAAGTGCTCTCGTTCTAACAGCTGATCTAAAGTTTATAAAATTGTTAATAATGTCCTCGACTTGCCGGTTCTCCGCCGTCGATACTGTTGATCGCGAAATGCCGAGTTTCGAGAGAAAACTCGAGATATAATTTGAAACTACGGCGATAGCGCCTATGCCGTTATTATCAGGCGCTGTCTGCAAAAAAAAAATATCGGTTTATCAAAAATGATAAATACCGTTGATTAGTGATGTAATAAAAGCTTCTTACAACTTACGTCGCTTTGATAAAGCATTTTGTTTCCTACCCCAATAAGATTTATAACGGCATGCATTGCTTTTGATGTGTCAAAGTCATCTGCGAGTGCTGACGAAATTTCATTTCTTGTATCATGTAAAGTCTGAAATACATTTAAAGTATGATACATATAAATATAAGTTAATAAATTTATTATACACGAAGCAGCAATTTTAATTCAGCTTACTGTGAGCAAAATATTTTCGTCAATTTTGGCACCTTTAAATCTTCCAGCAATGAAATTATCGCAGTCACTTAAAAAATTATCAAATTTGTTAGTTACCGCCACCGCATTTTGCATTACTTTCTCTGAGAATTCAATACCTACAATATAAAAGTCAATTCTTCATAAATATGAATTTTAAGTTACTTGAAATTGAAACGTCAAAGTTTCGTTGTATGTATACCATTTCGATAATGAGAAAGAAGGCAAAGCATTCTGAGATGATTTGCCGAATATTTTTCAAGATAATCCTGTATGCTTATGGTGTTTTTCAGACTTTTCGACATCTTTATATCTTTCAGAGTCAAGAAGCCGCAATGAAACCAATAATTGACCCATTGATCGATATTGTGATAACAGCAAGACTGTGCCTCTTCGTTTTCATGATGCGGAAAAGCCAAATCTATTCCACCACTGTGTATATCTACAGAATTCCCAAAGATTGTGCTGAGAAAAGTATATACTTGACATTTTTATATAACATCTCTATATTGAATTATATACAACATAAATGTTTAAAATTCAACATATACAAATAATTTTACATGCAAAAAAACATTAAACATTTGTTTTTTTAAATTACCTAGCAATTGCACTGCATTCTATGTGCCATCCTGGTCTACCAAGTCCCCATGGACATTTCCAAGATGGTTCATTATCTTTTGCTGCTTTCCACAAAGCAAAATCTAATGGTGATTTTTTTTCTGCATGACTTATTGCAGCATCCTCAAGAGGAATTGACAGTTTACCATATTTGTCATATTTACTTATATCAAAATAAACAGAACCTGTCAAATACAATTTGCATAGATAAAGATTTAATAGAAACTGAACAATTTGATCATACTACAATTTTTTATGTTTGTCAATGAAGATACTGTACCAGTTTTTGTAACATAGCCATAACCATTGGCCACAAGCTTCTCAATGAATTGAATGATTTGTGGCACATAATCTGTAACTCTACAGTATAAAAATGGTTCACGAATATTCAGATTACTCATGTCTGTAAAGAATTCAGCTTCAAAGTGCCTTGACAAGTCCCTGAAATCCTTTCCACTTTCAGCAGCACGTTTAATGATCTTGTCGTCGATATCAGTTATACCCATAATCATCAACACATCTATGTTGAAGTAATCTGACAGAATTCGATGAACAATATCCGATTTTATGTAAGTCCTAAAAAATATTTGATTTTTAAATTTCATGTACGTGTGAAACATTAATATATTTTAGTGATATTTTTTCTACTCACGTTGCATGACCAATGTGCGCTGAATCATAGACTGTAGGACCGCACATATACCATTTCAAGACATTTTCTGTTTGCAAAATTAACGGCACTTTGCATTTTGTCATCGGATTGTACACAGACACTTTGGTTTCGTAACCAACCGGCTTTATCCACTGCGGTTTGTTGTGACACTTCACCTCGGTGTTTACAAAGCGTTTGCACAATCGTCCTAATCTTTTTGTCGCACATGTTACGTTCATTTTTATTATTTATACAACCGTTTTAAATTTACAACTTGTAAATATAATAAATAAAACTTTTGCGCGAACATGAACTACGAATACTACGATGTTTCGCGCACATCAACTACACAAAGCGGTAAATAAAAATGTTATCTTACCGACTAATTTTGGTTCTGTTCCGTGCTATGTGTGCGCGCATCGATACCTCGAAGTTTCGATTCTCGAAACATTTCTGGCGGCACAGTCATGGCGAACGGGCGACGCGGAGCGTCGTAAGTACACTCTAACTTGTTCCTGTATTTCTCGCGATTATTACCGTCTCGCGTGCAAATATCTGTCGCACTTGTGTATCACGAAGTCTCGGGCGTTTACAGTAATACGTAATTAACACCGCGCACTCGCCGGTAATCGTAATTGGCAAGTATGCGGTGAAATTATTTCACGGCCGTTCGCGGTTCCGCGATACGCGCTTGAGAAAATGGCCGTTGCGCGACGCGAGAACTTCCTTCCAATTAGTTTGTGTTTTTCGCGACTTGGCACCCGGTAATCGGCGAGTTTCGCAACGCAATTGTTCGCGCTCCCGCGAGAAACTCAATTTCGTATGTTGCTGCTGCTACGCAATTTTTATCGAAAAAATAAGACTTTTAACATCAAATTTCCTGACTACCGAGCAATATTATTACAAAATAAGATTGTTTTTATATTATTTTCTGTTTTCAGATAGCGGAGAAAGAGATAGTCCATTCTGCGTTCTCGTTACATCGATTCTCATATTTCGTGTCACGAATTTCATAAATATCACGACTTGGAGAGCATCAACTAGGTACATCTTCTTAAATTATCATCTATTAATATAAATAACTATAATATATTAATATAAATAACTAATTGATATAAAATTACTTTTAACCTTACGTGTTTATTCATTTATATTATTGTCTTATAATTCTTAAACAATTTTTTAATATTATCGCATTAGAGGTTAGAGAAGACAGCAAATATTGTATAAATACGAACAAATTATTGATACAGTTTATTATTGAGTCATTTACGTAAAACATACTAGCACATATCGCGACAAAATAACAATTGCGAAGCAATAACTCGCGAATCTGATTTCATTTTCAATATTACTCGATACATCGTTTTACGTTTAGCGTTTTATAAGTATTAATTTGTTATTGTAAAATTCGGAACGATATGATTGTTTTGTACGTTATGTTTTTCTCGTCTTCTAGCAATGAGAAGTAAACAAATGCGAGCGAGGGAAAGAGGGAAGACAACTTGCGGGACGCAGAGCACACTGTGCATCGTCATTCTCTTTCGCACATCCGTCCGCTTAGCACGTAATCGCGCTTCGACGGCGATGCGACGGCACAGTCACGTATAGAGGTTTGTTTTCGTAAAAACGATAACACTCACACTACGGCAAACATTTGTATGAACGGATACACAAAATATTTTATTAGATAACTTCGTATCGCATTTGTTTTAACAGTTAATCCTATGTCTTATATTATATTAATTGTTTTGCATTATTTTCTCGTTTTAAATAGCGGAGAAAGAGATGGTCCATTCTTCGTTCTCGTCCAAACAGTTACATCGATTCTTATATTCCGTGTCACGACTTTCAGTCAAATATCACGACTTGCTTTTGTCGATATCTTTTTTTAATTACGTTACAATAATTCCGAGAAAGAGAAAAAGAGTCAAATGATCATTAATATTTTATAATGAATCTTTAAACACTTCGTTGACTTGTGAATATATGTAAAGAAGCAAAATGTTTATTTAGAATAGAATGTATGTAGAGAAACTATTAATATTGATACACATAAACATATACATAATAACGTTTACGATTTACACAAGCATTTTTACATACGCGTTAAAACTTGCATTACATCTTGAGACACAAGTAAAAATAATACAGGTTAGAGTCAAAATCCAAAACCTCCGCGCGATTTGTACGGATCCATCTGCCGTCAAATTCGCCTCGTTAGCAGTTAGAAGCAAAAGGATCCATTGCTCTCTTTGCTGCTTACGGGGAAGTCTGGCGATAGATCAAATCGTGCGGATGTTTTTCGGATGTTTTTCAAAATTACAATTAAATTATCAATTTGCAATAAAACTGGCTTTAAGTACAATTATGTACTTACCCATATAGAAATGCAGTATCAGTAATCACTATCTATGATCTTCTTCTGATTTTGTTAAATAAACTACTAAAATAAAAGACGTGATAAATAAATAAGTCGTGACACAAACTCGTGTGGAAATATAACGAATTCATCAATCACCGGAGAAAGGAGCTGATTTGACCTGAAGTTTGGAAAGAATGTAAGTTTATTATATTTTGAAGGACAAAGCAAAATATATTCATCAATAACATGCAAGCATTCATGTTTCACATCTTTTCTAATAAAAACTTTCATTGATTTTAGGAGACGATTTTTCACCTGGAGAACGTCCCTGATATTGGAAAAGTTCATTTAGGGTTTACAGCATATTAGTTTCACGGTACGCATTGCGATATTATTCTGTAATATAAAAATATGTAATAATTTAATAATCTCGGCATTGTTTGCTAATTTTGTCGTAATTTGTTGTTTTCAGACGTGGACTGTTATGTTTCATGGAGAGAAGTTTGCGGCACCGGAGGAGCCGGTTCGGGCCATCTTAAAGCAGTATGAAGGTCAGTGTCGTGTTTGAAATTAGAAAAACTTCTGTTTTAAACCTTAATCTTATTAAATTATAACTTATGTAAAGATTTAATAATATTCTCCTAGTTAATTCTCTAATTATTTGTTTCTTGGTATTTGTTGTTTCAGATGCGGACTTGTCTACGCAGAAGAAAGGAGTTTGCAGTACCGGAGAAGCTAGTTCAGGCAACAGAGTTCGTGCAACAGAGTGCTGGCACGAAGGTATGTTGTTATATTCATTGTTTATGCATAACTTATAACATCAAATATATTTTCTTATAGAAAATTTCAAAAAATCCTTACTATCTATTAAAGTCCCATATATTGAAAGAAATGTTAAACACTTATCTTACATCTAACAATAAAAAAATATTATATTTTTGTTACAGAATAGTGTGAAGCAGAAAGTGGCCAGCGCTCGGTGAGTACAGTTTAGGGTTATGGTAATGGGTTAAATTTAATTCAAAATCAGTGCGAACCGCGGGTAGATGTTTGAATTTACGAGTTTTAAAATATTGAGCACGACTTCAAATAATGTGTACTAATATATATGTAATTATATTACATTGTAAATTTACGGCAAAATATTATGACTGTTATTTGATCAAAATTATGTTCAAATTTCTAGAAAAAAAAGAAAGAAAGAAACAGAAATATTACATTCTGCTGTCGTTTTAATAAAACCGGTTAATCATATATATTAGTGTAATAACATTTTACATAATATATTATTTTTCATTTTTATAAATTACTCGTTCTCAATGTTTTAATCTCCATCAAAGCGGAAGTTTTGTCCGCTCTGTCTGCGTCGAAATCGACGTTTGAATTGCGCCAGTCTTTTAGAATTGACAAATTGCGAAGCCTTTTAGAAATCGCGATTGATCCGCGGAACATATGTAGAGTCACGATGTTTATTGTACTTTATTATTTATTTTTGCATTTACTCTTTTCCGACTTTTGTGGTTTATCATTTCTGTATATTTTGTAAACTCACAAGAGAGAAAGAAAAATATCCTTAAATATAATCCGGTTTTTTTTCATTAAAATCTAATTGCTTATTTTACAAGATCGAATATTATTGACTACGCGAGTGTTATATTCTAGTTTATTCATAAATTTATTTGCGATTGTTAAATCAGTTGTTTTTTATATTCAAATTTGCGATATTTTAAAGTTCCACATATAGAGTTTCGAACGTGTTAATAATTTAATTCGCGATAATATACTTATATGCTTCGCTTGAACAAAAGGCGCAATAATTCTCGCAAAACTGAATTGCGAGAAAGTCTTTGCAGTGATATACTGTGAGGCCAAATCGAGAAAACAATGGATCGTCGAAATAAAAACCGAACTCGTTCCGTCATAAAAATATTTTGTATATTAGAGCTTTAAATATAAAATTGTTTCGATAATTATTCGAGTTTTGGAAACTTTTCATGTGTCTCATTATTTAGAGTATTTGCGGTATTCAACATTTCACATATTCGTAATATATATATCTTTACGCGAAAGTGCAAAATTTATTTACTGTTTTCACTTATTCAAGTTTCGAGAAATTCGGTTATCAAAGTGTGGACTTTACAAAAGAGTGGAGATAGACTATAGAACAAATTTTTAATTTCGCGTGTGTGTGTGTATCTTTCGTGTCTTCCGCGTCGCGAGTGAAAAAAATAAAAGTGTTACAAAGTGGGACGACGCCACCAGAACCACTGGATGCCAAAACCACTGGATGCTAAAACCACTGGACGGCAAAACCACTGGATGCCAAAGTCACTGGACCATTTCCGAGGGACCGAGGGATTGTTGCAGAGGAAGATACATCGATGGACGACGTAGGGACCGCATAAATATGAGTCACATTTTACAAACTTGTTCCTTTTAGCTTAACTTCTGTTTATCTTTATTACACATTTCATGCATATTGATAAAAATTATTAAGAGTCAAATTTATATGACAGATTTTCCAACTTAGTTTGTTTCTACTTACTTTTTTGAGATTTTATTATTTTTCTAAATATTAAATCTATAGAAAAAAAATTTTATCTATCTACATAAAGCTGTACATTCAATACAGCTGAAAGGAATAGTTTTTATATTGCATGCGTAGTGTCCGTATAATTAATCGCACTGATTTTTGATAGCGCAAATAAGGACAATCATCGTTAAGTGATTTTCTTTATTCGCTATCTTTTATATGAATTTTCAGATGTATTTCTT